>WNWK01000081.1:217500-285000 GCA_009830355.1 Cherax destructor
TGCTGCATACTCCAGTACGGTGTACAGTGTCTTGAACGATTCCTTACTGAGGTATCGGAACGCTATTCTCAGATTTCCCAGTCGCTCGAATGCTGCAGCAGTTATCTGGTTGATGTGTGCTTCCGGGGATGTGCTCGGTATTATACTCACCCAAAGATCTTTCTCCTTGAGTTAGGTTTGCAGTCGTTGGCCACCTAGCCTATACTCTGTCTTCGGTATTCTTTGCCCTTCTCCGATCTTCATGACTTTGCATTTGGCGGGGTTAAATTCGAGTAGCCAGTTGCTGGACCATGTGTCCAGCTTGTCCAGGTCTTTATGTAGTCCTGCCTGGTCCCCATCTGATTTAATTCTTCTCATTAACTTCACGTCATCTGCAAACAGGGACACTTCTGAGTCTATCCCTTCCGTCATGTCATTCTCATATACCAAAAACAGCGCTGGTCCTAGGACTGACCCCTGTAGAACCCCGCTCATCACAGGCGCCCATTGTGATACCTCATCTCGTACCTTGACTCGTTGTTGCCTCCCTGCCAGGTATTCTCTGATCCATTGCAGTGCCCTTCCTGTTATATGTGCTTGATCCTCTAGTTTAAAGGGATGTTGAAGACTGTGGTTAGTGTGTGTGTGTGTGTGTGTACTCACCTAGTTCTTTTGGTTGCAGGGGTCGAGTCATAGCTCCTGACCCCGCCTCTTCACTGGCCGCTACTGGGTCACACTCCCTACGCCGTGAGCTTTATCATACCTCTTCTTGAAGCTATGAATGGATCCTGTACTCACCTAATTGTACAACCCTAATTGTTGTTGCAGAGGTCGAGACTCAGCTCCTGGCCCCGCCTCTTCACTGATCGCTGTGTGTGTGTGTGTGCAGCAAGGGTGGTTAATGGGTTGAAGCAGACCCTCTGATCTCACGTCAGAGATGATTGATAATACATGTCATGACACACAGAGGGGTGTGATTATTGACCTGCAAGAGGACACTTCTCCTTATTGTCCACATATATGGACATATTTCCTTGCACCTCCGGTATACCATGCAACACAATTTAAAAACGAAATGCGTAGGGTGTCTGAAAATCATTTTTCCGATAACTTTTAACTACAGAATATCAACAGAGAGGAAAAGGCAGGTTTTCTGAGCATTTGAAAGCTGAACTATTAAAGTTTATATTAAACTGCAAGGTTGTCTTTTATATGTAACTCAACATATGGGCATTTTATTAATATGATGGACATATGAGGCCTGGTCACAGACCGGGCCACGGGGGCGTCGACACCCGAAACCCTCTCCAGGTATACTCGAAGTGGGTCGGTGAACATATTATATTGCTGTTTTCTTATATTTATTTTTGAGCTTATGGCCTGAAATGTTTAATTTGAATTACCTATGCACCTTTTTCCTTTTATTGGTTGAATATAAGTTTAATATAGGCAATTTACTGTCTAATTGAAAATACTCTATTATTATTTAGAATTGATATTGAGGACCAATATCCATCCTACACTACAGTGTAAATGCGGACAATTTTGCAAAGAATAATATTTTTTTGACTTATATTGTGGTAATGTAATTTTGTATACCATAATTTTAGTTAAATGTTTAGGCTTTGTCATTTGGCTTAACTAGCCTAAATACTAATAAAAATAATTACAAGAATAATAATAATAATATCGATGATAAAAATAATAATGCATAAATAACACGTACTTAGGAGAGGGTTATTTGTGAGTTGTTCCAGGCATAATATTGAAAGTTTTAGTACCCTTTAGTACCACAACTAAATAAGAAATGCAAAGATGTTGCTGGCTAGAACCCCAACTATGATGCTAATGTGAGAATCGTGAGAATGATGTACATAGCCTATGTTAGGTCCTTAACTGATTATGCTGCTCCCATGTTGATATTGGCTAGGGAATGTTCTCTCCGACCCTTGGAGTTAATGCAAAATGAAGCTCTCAGAATTATTCTTGGCTGTCTCAAATCTACGAAGGTTATTAATGTGAGGAAGGAGCTTTGTGTGTCTATTATCAGTGTTAGGATTATTGAGATTAACGCTGTACTCGGTAAAATAATGTTAAGTAATGAACCAGACACTGCCACTATGAATCTTACTGTCTTATAAGTAAATACACATAGATTTAAATGGAGTGTGAAAATATGCAGTTTTATTACGTTTTATAACTTGCATGAACTGTATCACTGTAGACAGCGAGAGAATTTCACCCGTCCATGGAAGATGTGTTTATTTAATATCACATACGAGCAAGTCCCTCCCAAGAAGCTCATTACTAGTAATCCCTTCCTTAAATCACTTGTAAAAGCAACTGCTCAAGAAGAAATTTCTCGCTTAACTGGTAGTAATAATTTATCACAAGTTATATACACTGATGGATCTAAGCAGGAGTCTACTGGCAGGGCTGCATCTGCTTTTGTTGCCACCTCCCTAGTTAAGAACGACAGCAACTTGGTTGAGTTAGACATAAAAATTAACTGGGCGTCTACAATGCAAACTGAATTGTTTGCTATCCTAATCGCGCTATAGCTAACTTATGACACTGAGGTTGACTCTCATCATTACTGATTCTGTCATCACTGAAGGCTCTTGACTCACATAATGACTCTAAGGAATAGATACTAAAAAATACGGGAAAAAGGAATTAATGTACAATTGTTATGAATCCCATCACATATTGGATTACTCCTTTACGATAAAGTTGATATTGTACCAAGAAGACTAATTTAGAATATAACTTTAGTGTATCTGTGTCTAGCATTAGGAAAAATATTAGGAGAGAAGTAATTAATGAAACAGAATGCTATATCAATGCAATTAGAAGCCTGAGTAGATCTATAACCCACTATAACATGAATGTAGATATGTACGTTTATGGAGCAACTTACACTGTGAACAAACTGATTGATGTTGTAGTAGCCAGGTTTAGGCTTGTTTACCAGTATTTCTGGCAGTTTGGGAGACAGTTGATGACCAGACCAAATGCAAAGTACGTGACCTGCCCTATGATCACTATCTTGAACACTATGTGCTTAACTGTCTACATATATTGGAATAAAGAGATAGTATAATAAACCTGTGGTTTATTATACTATATGTTTGTGACAGATAAGTGAACTGTAGATATAAATCCAGATGTACTCCTGTTAACCCTTTTGGGGCCTAGTTCCTAGGCCTTTTGTGAATCTATATGCTCTTGCGCTGCCGTCCACAGGATGGATATGGGGTGCACAAAAAACTAGCCACTTCTATAATTATAATAATAATAATAATAATAATACTTGTTGTTTGTAGTTGTTGTTGGTTATTGTTGTTGTTAGTTGTTGTTGGTTGTTAGTTGTTGTTGGTTGTTAGTTGTTGATGTTGGTTGTTGATGTTGGTTGTGTTGTTGGTTGTTGTTGTTGGTGGTTGTTGTTGTTGTTTTTGTATATTTACAGTTCTGCATGCAAAAGGTTCAGACAGTATTTCTCAAGCTGCTCAATATTTACGAGTTGAAACACCTCGAAACTTTTAGTTCAGGCAGTATTCTTTGACCTTTATTTTACACCTGTTGAATATTGTACAGCTTTTTATTTTTTCGGGAAGCGTGTTCCTTATCTCGCTGCACTTTATTGGCATATAATCCTTCCATAAATTGAGTTGAACATTTGGAAAATTAAGAGTTCATTTAAATCATGCGTGGTGCATGTATAATATGTTAACCAGGATATATATATATATATATTATATATATATATATATATATATATATATATATATATATATACGTGCCGAATAGGTAAAATTGGTCAATTAGCAAGAACTCATTTGAAATTAAGACATGGGGGAGAGCCTGGGCCTATCTTTAAACCCCACAAAATGTGAAATAGTTTCTACCAATCGACAGATGGTCCAGAACATTAGTGCTGTTTTACCAGGGGCACGAGCCATTGATCCAGTCAACAGCACTCTCCTTGGTGCTCCTCTTGGGCCCTGTCCATCGCTGTGGTCCTAGAAAAAAATCTCAGACCTCAGGACGATGGAAGGCAGGATGAAAAACATTGATACACATGATGCCTTCTACCTACTCACCAGATGCCTGTCAATCCCAAAACTTACCTACTTCCTGAGATGCTCCCCAGCCTTCAGCAGTCCGAAACTCAAGGAATATGATTCTCTCATTAAGACCATGCTAGAGAGTATATTGAAACTCTCCCTCGAAGATGGACAGTGGTTGCAAGCCTCACTTCCAGTCAGGCTTGGGGGGCTGGGAGTATGCAAATCCTCCCAGATTGCCCTACCAGTTTTCCTATCCTCTTCCATAGCATCAAATGAGCTAATAAAACAAATTCTTCCGGACAACCTCAGTGATTCAGCAAGAATACAAGACCCTAGCTATGCCAGTGTCATCACTGAATGGGAGACTCTTGCTGCTCCAACACCAAAACCCAGTGCAGAACTGGCCTACAAACAGTCAAGCTGGGATGGCCCCATCACTGAAAAGATACTTGCCCACATGCTTATGGCTGTAACATCAGAAAGGGAGACTGCCCGTCTCCTAGCTGTGAGTGCACATCATCCTGGGGACTTTCTCCAAACAGTTCCCATTTCGGCATTGGGGACACGCCTCGACCCTAAGACCCTCCGTATTGCAGTGGATCTATGCGCCTTGCTGCCCCAATTCACACGAAATATACTTGTATTTGCGGCGGTGCACAAGCCGACCAATATGGTCCTCATGGTCTAAACTGTTCCAAAACCAAGGGCTAGCATGCAAGGCACAATAAAGTCAACGACATCATAAAAAGAACCCTTGTTTCAGCTGGATGCCCAGCCGAGAGTGAGCCCCGATCATTAGCAGCCAACAATACCCACAACCCAGCAAACCGCCCCGACGAGATCACCATCTATCCTTGGAAGAATGGCAAGCTCTTAGCATGGGACTATACCTGTGTGTCGACACTGGCTGACACCTACATCCTCCTGTCGGGCGACAGGGAGGAGCTGCTGTATACAGGGAAGAGTACAAGATCGGCAAGTACAGGGACATAAGCCAACAGTATCAATTTGTCCCAGTTGGATCAGAGACCTTGGGATCATGGGGAAAAAATGCAACACGTTTCCTTAAAGAAATGGGTTCCAGACTCATCGACACCACCAGGGACCCAAGGGCAGCCACTTTCATGTTCCAGCGCCTCAGCGTGGCCATCAAGAGGGAAAATGCATGCTGCATACTGGGCTCGCGTCCGGCTTCAGAGGACCTGGAGGAGATTCATAATCTTTTATATATTATACCAATGTATTCATGTTCATGTTTGTGTTTTCTGTCAATGTATTCTGTCTATTAATAAAGCCCCTATTTAATATATATAGGGAGTGGTAGGAGAAGAAAATATTCAAACAGCTCCGGGGAGAACCTCGAATTTTCCCTGAGGTACGTTTATTGTCTTCTCTTATTGCATTTATATATATATATATATATATATATATATATATATATATATATATAGTGTGTGTGTGTGTGTGTATGTACAATACAATCGCAGAGAGGCGATCTTAACAATGCAAGACAAGACACGGGAGATGGGAATCTTCAGCTCAAGATCTTGCACACGTCTCCATGAATCATCAGGAGCTATGCAATGTTGTAAGAGTAGCAACAGGTGGAATGAGAGGAAGTTTTCTCAGAGTAAGATAGCGTGGTGACACTAGCCAGTTCCGTCCATATCTAAGAAGAACTGGCTTGCGTCACCACGCTGCTTACTCTAAGAAAACTTCTCTAATTCCACCTGTTGCTACTCTTGCAACATTGCATAGCTCTGATGATGCATGGAGACGTGTGAAAGATCTTGAGCTGAAGATTTCCATATCCTGTGGCTTCTAATGCTATATATATATATATATATATATATATATATATATATATATATATATATATATATATATATATATATATGTGTGTATGTATGTATGTATGTATGTGTGTGTGTGTGTGTGTATGTATGTGTGTGTGTGTGTGTGTGTGTGTGTGTGTATGTGTGTATTGTTTGAGTGTGCATATGTATGGGTGACTGTGTATGTGTGTGTGTATGTGTGTGTGTATTGTTTGAGTGTGCATATGTATGGGTGACTGTGTATGTGTGTGTGTGTATGTGTATTGTTTGAGTGTGCATATGTATGGGTGACTGTGTATGTGTGAATGTGTATGTGTGAATGTGTATGTATGTGTGTGTGTGTGTGTGTGTGTGTGTGTATTGTTTGTGTGTGCATATGTATGGGTGACTGTGTATGTGTGAATGTGTATGTGTGAATGTGTATGTATGTGTGTGTGTGTGTGTGTGTAATGAGGGGTGTATTTCTCTCAGAATATAAATGCTGATATTTTACCATAGTCTCTATTTTAGGGGCTAGAATATTTTTGTCTGGTGGTGGAATAGTTATGTTCAGCTTTACTGAGCCTCGAGCAGTCGATAAGCTTTAAACTTCATAAACCAAGCAGCCAACCAATCTTTTTCGTTTTTTGTATATATACTGATGAATATGTGTCCTGTGACGAGTGTGTACTGAGAGACACTGCATGTACTCGTGAAGAGGTATATATATATATATATATATATGTATATACGTATGTACCTAAAGTTAAATCGAAAGGGTCAGTATTTGAGATTAAAGTATTCTTGATTGATGGTGAGCAGGTGACACGCAACCTTAATGGCCCTCGTGGATCGATAGGCTTAAAGTCCAATTAGCCAACTGTTGCAGCTCTCTAAAGAGTCTTATATCCGGGTCAGCGTGTACATGTCAAGATCCTTAAGATATGTAGAAAGAGCAAGAATGTGTTTGATGAGCCTGTATGTTTTTTTTTCTAAATTTATGAAAGTGACGAGTGGCTGTGTGTGTGTGTGTGTGTGTGTGTGTGTGTGTGTGTGTGTGTGTGTGTGTGTGTGTGTGAAGACTGGTGTGTTATCTGGAGGTTAATTTAATGTATTTCTGATTTCCGGCTCTTGATCTGCCATGACTGACTAATAATTTTGATATTATTCATCCCAACGCACAGTTCTTATATTTGATATATTGGTGTGGGTTTTATTGTGAAGTAAACATTCCAGAGTAAGATATAGAGTAGGGTAAATATAAGTGAATTTATGTGAATATTTTCATTTTTTTAATTTTGTTTGTGTTTGATGTGTATATTGATTTATAAATCCTCATTTAGGCCTTGTTTCAAAAATTTCCAATTTTCAAATAAACTCACAATTGAGAGTTTATTTGGTCTCAAACAATTGGGTTGTTGTTAAGCACTTGTTTATGTATGTGACGTCTGTCAGAAAACAGTTACGTTCAGTAGAGAGTTTTGGACTGAAGTGTTGAGATTTTGTTTTTAACATACAGGTGGTCTACCACCGAGGAACTGTGACCCGAAAAAGAAGAAACGAAAGTGTTTCCTCTTTTAACATTTAGTATTTTACACAGGAGAAGGGGTTACTAGCCTCTTGCTCCCGGCATTTTAGTAGCCTCTTACGACACGCTTGGCTTACGGAAGAAGGATTCTTCTCCACTTCCCCATAGAGAAAATTGTTATTATTATTGCTAATTAATGGGGAGGAGTTAAGCTGTTGGAGTTATCCATTTAATTGGAAATAAGATGTAATTAGACTCTATCCAAAGAAGCGAAAGAAAGCTCCAACTCTTTGAATCAAGAGCCCTTCACCAACATCAATGCAACCTCCTACATGGCCGGAAGGTTATTATCACGGCGCAGAGGAAACTGTCAGTATTCGTAAAATAAAAGTAACAGTAAATTAGCATCAAACCTCAGACATTTCTTGATGTAGGAAGCAAATGTGAGAGGTAATTATGGGTGAGGGGCGTTAATTCGGGTGGTAACTGTGTCAGCTTGCATCCTGACGCATTGTAAACCGAATGACGTAACTTTAGACGACGCACGGATATCAAAATACTGTCTCCCTCAGTGAATATACACGAAAAGGTTTACTGTAATCCCAATTTTAGGCATCAAAGTATTCATGATTGAAAGTGTATAGTTGCACTGCCACCTAACTGGCCCACATGCAGCCAATAACATTAAAACAAAACCATTCAATTATTTGGATCGTATAGCTCACGCACATACCTGGAGGGTGTTCCGGGGTCAACGCCCCCGCGACCCGTTCCATGACCAAGCCTCGTAGTATTAAGATCAATAAGCAACACTGATCTTGCAGAGGACAGTAGATTCCACTGAAGATTCGTAGCTGTAAAGATCAGATAACATTCATACGTATCCACAGCTCCTGAAGGTGAATAGTCTCCTAGCGAGAGAAGCAGGAGAAATAGTGTATTATTACTATATTTATGGACTAGCACTAAGTCCATAGGCATTATGTAGGTCTTGGTGTGGGGGAGAGAATCAGGATAACTACAGTTCCTTGGATCAAAAGCCCTTCATCAGAATGTAGGCATCTCCAATTCCCAGCCTTTTTCCAATGAGGGGACAGAAGCACACACCATTTATGCATGTTATTTTAGCAAGTGTCTAACACTTATATACAAGAAATAACATCTGCTTGTTTTTCCCGGAAAATGAGTGATCCTTCACGTAAACCCAAACACTAAAAGTGTAAAAAATTGAAAGTGAGATCTACATTTGTTTTTAACAAATTCACCAGAGAACTGATTCCCCGGCCTCTGACGAGAGACGTTGTAGCTCCCAGCTGTGGGAGCTTCCTGTAGTGTCATTATGGTACGGTGGTCGAGCCTAGCAATCCTGAAGTGCCCAACCTCGATATACGAGTCTTCCAGGACTTACAAGAGTCTAGTGTCAGAATGAGAAATGTAGTTACCTGATTAATCCAGACAGACAAAATGCATATGAGATCGTTGTTATGATGTAAATATCACAAACACTTATTAATAAGCAAGTAAATTCCACATTGACTGCTAAATCTGGCACTGATGAAAAATTAAATACGGAGTAAAAATTATCTACATATTTTGGTCTCAGAGACCATTTTCAGCTAAAGGTTTTTGATCAAGGACGAAATACAATCTCCTCCTCAGTGTCTTTTTTTATTTTTCATCCATTTGAAATTTACCGTCCATGTGGGATTTATGTTCCATGTGGGATTTAACGTGTTTGTGGGATTTATTTGTATACTCAAAATCAGTTTTGAAAACTGGAAGAATTTCTCAAAATGATGGTAGAACACATCGAGACAAAAAAAAATTATACCATGGAACATTACCAAAGCTAGAGCAAAATCTACTGCTAGATGGAGAGATGATTCTGCTAGGAGACTGTCCCTAACAATAGTGGCTTATCTCTTATTCCCTCCAAGGAAGGCGCCTCGATGCATGTGAAAGAGTTCTTGAGACAAAGAATTAGAGCTAACCTTCCCTTCTCGAATCAAACCTTTTTGCTTCCAGTTCATCAAGCGCTGAACGATTCCTGTGGCTTTTAGCATTCCCCGCAACAATATTAGTAATGGTCTCATAGTTTTTAATTTTACAATAAGAAAACTATTTAGTCAAAAACACTTTAATGGATTAAGAAAATAAGAAGACTCCAGCCAAGTGCTTCCTCTGGGAAATCTGAGAATAATAAGAACAAAAACTTCCGTGGCTGAAACGTATCACAGCTCGCTGGAACTTGGAAATGAGATCAGGAAAACATTTCAGTCCCTTCTGGACCATTATGGAATGATGAGTTGACTTTCCGCTCGCAAGTGGGCGCGTGAGCGTAAGATGCACTGCCAGGTTACACTGCTAGCGACCTCACCCTTAGTAACACGAGTCTCCGCCTTTGCTCTCGAGATTACCAACAGGGTGTCTGTCTGTCTGCAAAACCGGGCTGCGATCAGCAGACGGCGGATAGAGCCTTCACCACTCTTTTGCACTGAATAAACCACATCGGGTTAGCATTTTCTTACGTATGGCTCAAACTGAAGCAACAGGCAGCGTCCAGACACACGGAGAGCCAATAATTCAGACTAATATTTGAAAGGCACAGCGACGGCATTTGTTTATATCAAGGGGGTGGAGCGTTAAACCCGTAGGAGTCATACATCTCCTTGGTGCAGTCATATTCTTTTAACCAACAGACCCCCTAAGCGTCTAGGTTAGTTTGTCGATTCGTCGAAAGAGGACAGTGTTTCTGACGCGCTGAGTCATATATCCGCAGCTGGGCTTGGTCATCTGACCGAAGCCTTCCGCTGGCTTACCCCTCCACCCCTTTAAAAATTAAGTTTATAATTAAGCGTCACGAGAAGATGGGTGAAATTTAAACACACACAACAGAGTAATCCTTCATCAAGACAACATTTTGTTCATGAACATCCGGGCTGTGGTACAAACCCCAGCCCGGATGTGGTACAAACCACAGCCCGGCTGTGGTTCGTACTTTATCTGTCCAGCTCCTTGAAGGCAGCCGGGGGCCTATTGGTAATTCCCCTTATGCATGGTAGGAGGCTGTTGAACAGTCTTGGGCCCCGTTGTCTTTATATTCGTGGAAACAATTGGTTGTGCATTGGAAGGAAAAAATGGAAGAAGCAATGGTAGGTGTTTATCAGCAAACCGTCCGACGATGAGTGAGCATCATCACGCCTCTTCTCGTCTGTGATGATGGTGAGATGAGGGTGAAGATGTGAACCTTCATCTCTACCTCTTTAGTGAAGGCAGAAAAGGCTTGAGGAAGCTGACCAGACCAAAAACATGAGGATTAAAGTCAAACCTTTATTTGAAAATAAGACACGTGTGCAACACCTGACTTTCTTTGATGAATAAGACACGTGTTCAACACCTGGATTTCTTTGATGAATAAGACACGTGTTCAATACCTGGATTTCTTTGATGAATAAGACACGTGTGCAACACTTGAGCATCTTCATTGCTGTAATGTCTTGCAAGTACGCAGAGCTTCTTCAGTCAAATAAAGGCTAGTATAACGCTTGAGACATTAGAAGTAGTAGTTTCGATGTGATCAGTCCGCCAGTCTTGGTAAGAGGTGGTCAATCGTCAAGCCTAAAAAGATAGCCATGAAGCTAGACCTCACTTCTGCTCTAATATACAAGGTCCTGCTGCATACCTGTGCTTCAGGCTTGAGGGACTGACCACCACCTCCTACCAAGACTGACTGATCACGTCGAACTATCCCTTTTACTGTCTCCAGTATTCGTCTCTATTCGACTGAAGAAGCTTCTTGTGCAGGTTAAGGGTTTCCCATATGTCATTAACTAGTTTGTATTATACCTTTGATTATGGAGACCCCAGGTCGAGAAATGGAACACAATAGGTAAGTGTGTTTATAGAGAGTATGTGCAATGAGTATGCGAAATGGGTGTTCAATATGAGAAATGAGTAAGCGAATTAGTAGGTAGAATTGGCTGTTTGGAAAGGAACATGACGTTACTTCTCCTGTAAAATGCGTCCATTTTTTTTTTACGAATATGGAACACTCAAGTGAGTGCTCCATATTCGTAGAGAAGAATTAATAAAACTGACAAAATTCTACACAATGATTGTCATCGTTGTTGATGGAGCATTATGAAGGCGGTGGACGGTAATTCACTCTACTTCCAAGTAAATGACAGTTTTGAAACTGTTGGGGATTATACAGAAGTCAGTAACCATTGAACTGTGGCAGGATAAATGTACTTTTGGAGGAAGTGGGTGGTAGTTGAAAGCAATTTTCATGAAGTTGTTTAGGAAAGTGCTGCTGACCATTTATGCGACGACCAAATGTTTCAACAGTTAGTGGTATTCATGACCTGGAGTTTAGGTTGACGGGGAGAATTATTCGCACAACTCGGGAAAACAGTTATAGTAAGACCTTTCCAGCTCGCATATACATAATTCAGTTCTGTATCCTCACAACACGTAAGGTGATGTCTAAGCACTCTAAAATTATGGTGAAGCGCTAAAACCAAATGGGTCTTGCATCGCCAGGTAAGAAGGAGGTAATCGAGTTCAGTCCAAGAAAAGATGGATAGCTCTTAGTAGATCTGGTAGGAACACCACTAGTGTAAACAGTGGTAGTATATTCAGTAGGAAACTTCCACTAGTGTGAACAGTGTAGTAGATCCAGTAGGAACACCTCCACGTAGTGTAAGCAGTGGTAGTAGTGTTAGGAAGTTACAAGTCCTCGGGACTTGTCTGAAGACCTTAATAAATGAAGATTTGTATGCCTGGTCTCCTGTTGTACAAGTCCAGGAGGAAAAGGTAGGCGTGTGATGTGTGTTGGAGAAATGTGGTGTCTTGAGTTGTGTGATGTGTGTTGGAGGAGTGTAGTGTGTTATAAGAATGTGGTGTGTTCTTGGAGCATAGTGTGTGTTGAGTAGTGTTGTGTGTGTTGATAGCATCAGCCCCTTCAACCTAGCTGTATCGTTGGTGAGGGTCAGCCATTATACATTCGCAAATGTTGTTCCATGCAATGTACTTATCGTCTTCCCAGGGTAACAGAGTGACTCCACTGTGCCACTATTTGTTTCAGTTTTCACTTAGGCACTTGCTAGCAGAGTAAAGTTTGTTTGGCAAAAATCAAAGATACTTAGACAAGGCCAGGAAGAAATGACTTCAGGTTAGTGCTTACATTTTCAGAATTAAAAAGGCCTTGTAAGATGTTGATATTGGGTTATAAAGATATAATTGATTCGATGAGTCTGGATTTTGACGAACAATTTGTTCTCTATGTAATGGAATTAGCATCTATGTTAATTTTACGATAATGATTCTTAACATTCCGAAACGCTGCTCAGTTATCTTCTACATTTCTAACAGATATTTTGTCTTCAGATACTATATTGATTCAATTTCTCCCTGTTTGTCCTATGTATAATAAATTGATTGAAGTTTGGGAAACACACGGTACTTTAAAACTATTGATTTGCGACCGATGTTAACCGGGCCACGGGGGCGTTGACCCCGAAACACTCTCCAGGTATAACATGTCTTAATATTCTTCAACATGTGACTACAGTAAGTCGTTACCAATTTATTATCGGAATCAAATGCACTTTCATTTTTCTTATTTGCTCTTCAGTAACTAGTGTTAATAAAAACAATTATAATTAAAAGCAACTCGGAGAGGATAATATATACTCAGAGACTGAAAATATAAAAACATCCTCGTTGCAAACGTCTTTTATAGAAAACACAATTTCCTTGAGTAGACGCTGTTGGATAAAATTTTGTAATGAAGCCATCAATTATAAAGTGTTGTCTGTGTTGGAGACGTGTATGTTGGAGGAGCGCGGAGGGTGTTGGAGGGTGGTGCTTGTTGGAGGAGTATGGGTGTGTGTTGAAGTGTGGGTGTTCAGGAGGAAAGTGCAGTGTGGCGGAGGAGTGTAGGTGTTCAGGAGGAAAGTGCAGTGTGTTGGAGGTGGGTGTAGGGAATCTGGGTTGAGGAGTGTTCAGGGGAAGTGCAGTGTGTTGGAGGAGTGTGGGTGTGAGAACTTGTGAGGTGGGAGGTGTTCAGGAAAGTGCTGTGTGAGGAGTGTGTGGTACTGGAAAGGAGAGTGTGTGTGTTGGAGGTGTGAGAGTGTGTTGGAGGAGTGTGGATGTGTTAGAGGAGTGTGAATGTGTTAGAGGAGTGTGGTTTGTGTTGGAGAAATAGGGGTGTGTTGGAGGTATTTCATCAAATGACTTTCTACAGTCCAAGAAAATAAATATCCCCTCAGCTCTTTGACTCTTAAGACAACAATAATGTGCGTAGTTTGTTGCGTAGTTTTGCAACACAAGTATACAATATACTTTAGTAAAGTAGTAAAAATTTATTTAAGTTGATATAACAGAGGGTTCTTAAGGTTTCTTCAGAAATAAGCTAGCGAAAATGATATCCGTTGGTAGAGCATTCATCTCATATACTGAGTGCCCGTGGTTAGATTTCCGGCATGAGTGGCAGCGCTGGGCATGTTTACCTGCACCTGCTGCCCCTCTTCATTTAGCAGTAAGTAGGTACCTGGGTGTTAGTCGGCTGCTGTGGGTTGCATCACAGGGTTGGGCTTTAATATCAGCTGAGGTTGGATAACAGCTCTTGGCTTATAAAGTTGATGTGTAAAATAAAATCCACGTGGAAACCTAATGAATAAGTTATACCTGGAGTCTACCTGGAGAGAATTCCAGGGGTCAACGCCCCCGCGGCCCGGTCTGTGACCAGGCCTCCTGTTGGACCAGAGCCTGATCAACCAGGCTGTTACTGCTGGCCGCACGCAGTCCAACGTACGAACCACAGCCCGGCTGGTCAGGTACCGACTTGAGGTGCCTGTCCAGTGCCTGCTTGAAGACAGCCAGGGGCTTGTTGGTAATCCCCCTGATGTATGCTGGGAGGCAGTTGAACAGTCTTGGGCCCCTGACACTTATTGTGTTGTCCCTCAACATGCTAGTGGCACCCCTGCTCTTCATTGGGGAGATGTTACATCGCCTGCCGAGTCTTTTGCTTTCGTAGGGAGTGATTTTTGTGTGCAAGTTTGGTACTAATCCCTCGAGAATTTTCCATGTGTATATAATAATGTATCTCTCTCGCCTGCGTTCTAGAGAGTACAGGTTTAGAAACTTCAAGCGTTCCCAGTAGTTGAGGTGGTTTATCGCACTTATGCGTGCCGTGAAGGTTCTCTGTACATTTTCTAGGTCAGCAATTTCACCCGCCTTGAAAGGTGCAGTTAGTGTGCAGCAATATTCCAGCCTAGATAGAACAAGCGATCTGTAAAGTGTCAACATGGGCTTGGCATCCCTGGTTTTGAAGGTTCTCTTTATCCATCCTGTCATTTTTCGAGCAGATGCAATTGCTACATTGTTATGGTCCTTGAAGGTGAGATCCTCTGACATGATCACTCCCAGGTCTTTTACATTAGTTTTTCGCTCTATTGTGTGGTTGGAATTAGTTTTGTACTCCGATGAGATTTTAATTTCTTCACGTTTTCCGTATCTGAGTAATTGAAATTTCTCATCATTGAACTTCATATTGTTTTCTGCAGCCCATTTAAAGATTTGGTTTATGTCTACGTGAAAGTTATACAATACCGACAAGATGAAGAATTATACACATGTGCAACATCTACATATATCTTATTTGTAGATCAGATGTCCTCTGAACCAAGATTTCATGATGTTCTGAGAACATTCAGATTTTCAGGACTACGGTACTCTTAATACTCTTCACCAACTCCAAGGTTGAGGACTGATTACCTCGTCTTTTGTATATATTTCTACAGTCTTCCCATTATGTTCTTGAATTTGTATTGATAAAACTACTGGACAGCGAATCGTCTATAAATACAAGATACCCAGATGTTGTACATGTGTCTAATTCTTTATCTAATAAATAAATGTAAGTTGGCAAGCTGTAAAAATAACACAGAATATTCCTGAGGAAACACTGGAAAACACATGCAACTACCAGTATATTGGAACATTGGAACACATGCAACTACCAGTATACTGGAACACTGGAACACATGCAACTACCAGTATATTGGAACATTGGAACACATGCAACTACCAGTATACTGGAACACTGGAACACATGCAACTACCAGTATATTGGAACATTGGAACACATGCAACTACCAGTATATTGGAACACTGGAACACATGCAACTACCAGTATATTGGAACATTGGAACACATGCAACTACCAGTATACTGGAACACATGCAACTACCAGTATACTGGAACACATGCAACTACCAGTATACTGGAACACTGGAACACATGCATCTACCAGTATACTGGAACACATGCAACTACCAGTATACTGGAACACTGGAACACATGCAACTACCAGTATACTGGACCACTGGAACACATGCAACTACCAGTATATTGGAACACTGGAACACATGCAACTACCAGTATATTGGAACATTGGAACACATGCAACTACAAGTATACTGGAACATTGGAACACATGCAACTACCAGTATATTGGAACACTGGAACACATGCAACTACCAGTATATTGGAACACTGGAACACATGCAACTACCAGTACACTGGAACACATGCAACTACCAGTATATTGGAACACTGGAACACATGCAACTACCAGTATACTGGAACATTGGATCACATGCAACTACCAGTATATTGGAACACTGGAACACATGCAACTACCAGTATATTGGAACACTGGAACACATGCAACTACCAGTATACTGGAACACGGGAACACATGCAACTACCAGTATATTGGAACACTGGAACACATGCAACTACCAGTATATTGGAACACTGGAACACATGCAACTACCAGTATATTGGAACATTGGAACACATGCAACTACCAGTATATTGGAACATTGGAAATAATGTGTGATGGGCGACACAGTCCAGTCTTCCTAACACCAATGCTGGAGGGCGTATATATGGCCTGGGGAAATGGGAGTTAATCAGGTACCATGACTGGAAGTAGAAATTCCAAGTCATTGGATCAAAGGCCCTTCACCAACATCAAGGTACACCTTGAAGGGATCTTGGTGACGAGATAGTCAACAACTATAGTGATGAGTGCCGTAAAAATCGTAATTTATGCTCTGGAGCCAGGGAATTGAAACTGCTCTCCCTTTCCTTGCGTGTAATATGATAGGGTGGACCAGTAAGCCAGCGGAAGGCCTCGGTCAGATGACCAAGAGCTCCACCTGTGGGTCATCATATGACTAAGACCTTCGTCATGGAAACACTTGTCCTGTTTCCTACAAACCTTACCTAACCTGACCTCCTAACCTAACCTACAACCTAATCCTAACCTAAACCTAATACCTAAACCTAACCTAAACCTAACCTAAACCTAACCTAAACCTAACCTAAACCTAACCTAACCTAACCTAACCTTACCTAACCTAACCTATTTCCTGGCGGTGCATAACACCTACGGGGGGATTATCGATGTCTTCATGAAAGAACAGCAAAACTGATCGTAACTGACGAGAACCAACAAGACTCGCTCTGCGATCTCGTAAAATAATTCATATTTAAATACGATTAATCGAGGCACAAGGCTTTCGAAACAATGAATCTGAATTCAGATCAAATCCACAAACGCAGATGAACTTTTTGCACGACATTTCGACAGTCCAGAATTTTATAATGGTCTTACGCAAACACAAATGTCTAAAGTTCCTAATAATAGTCCAGGGAGGACCGAAATGTCGTCTACGACACGTAAGCTCCACTTTTGTGGATTTGTTGCGAATTGTTTCAGCCAAAGTCTTGTATTTTCTGTATATTAGAATGTTATGAAAAAGTTAAATATCTTGTTGGGGCAAGTTTAAACTCTACTCAGACAAGTTTAGTTCAAACTTTCCCTCAGTTTAATTTAGTCAAAACTGCCCAACCCCCCTCAATCAAAATCAATCAAAACTCACTCTAATCTATATTCACCATCTAATCTGTATTCACCTCACTCTAATCTATATTCACCCTCAGTAAAGTCTGGACCAAACTCACCTTCAGTCAAGTCTAGTACAAATTCACTATCAGTCAAGTCTAGTACAGACTCACCCACAGTCATGTCTAATAAAGACCCGTTCTAGGTCAACTCAGTCCAACCAAATCAGTCTGTCAGTTCACCTCATAATTCAGAATCACTTACGCCAGCCTTGTCTTCCATCCAGCAATATCCAGACTTACTCAACTTCTCCTCTGAGTGGTGGTAGGCATCGCGTGGTATTCGAACCCATTTAACTATGAAAATCAATCCAACTAACAGTTTTCTCAAAACTCACTTAAGGATTAAATTACCAAGCTCACTTCAGATTCAAATCAAGCCCCACTTAAGGATTAAAGCCTCAATGCCTTCCTTAGGTGAGTTAGCTTCAAACTCACCTTAAGGATTCAAGCTCAAACTCCATAAGTTAACTCAAACTCATCTCGTAAGGTTAAGCTTCAAAGCTCACTTAAGGATTAAAGCTTCAAAGCTCACTTAAGGATTAAAGCTTCAAAGCTCACTTAAGGATTAAAGCTTCAAAGCTCACTTAAGGATTAAAGCTTCAAAGCCATTTCCACAGTGACTGTATTTGTGCATTGATGCAGCAACTGCATAATGGTGGCTTTTTCTGGCTAACAAGAGAGAGAGAGAGAGAGAGAGAGAGAGAGAGAGAGAGAGAGAGAGAGAGAGAGAGAGAGAGAGAGAGAGTAAACGAGATTTAAATGATGTAGAAGACACGTAAAATAACAGACGATAATATCAAGCTGAGATGAATGACCTAAGACGATAAATGTAGGACATAATGTCACTTTAAAAAGATTAAAAATTAGAGGGGCTATGATCACGACATGCAAAATATACCGAAGTGTAGACATGCAAGGGAAAGTATGGATTCGTTACCAGGGATGATACACAAACAGGCATGATGGGAAATTATGTACCAGGAAGATCCTTGGGAATATCATTCAACATTTCCTCGACTATGGAATGACGAGAAAATAGAATTAGCTCAACAGTGACACAGTGAAAGCTATCTCCACGCGAGGTAGAGAGAGAGAGGCGGGACTAAGAGAGAGAACTAAGAAAATATCCAGAAAACTATGAAAATATCCAGAAAACTAGGAAAATATCCAGAAAAACTAGAAAAATATCTAGAAAAGTAGGAAAATATCTAGAAAAACTAGGAAAATATCCAGAAAACAAGTAAAATGTCCAATGGCGACAACCGTACTTTTCTTAAAATTCTATATTTAAACCTATGAAAGAAGGTGATTATTTGATGACAGAAAGTTAAAACAAATGCTATAGAGGCGATTATATCGAGGTCCGCGGCTCCTTGATCACTTTAAAAAAAAAAAAAAAAAAAAAAAACTTGTGTCTATGTGTTTTATGAATATGTATTCATTATTGATGTGTTTATGAATAGGTGATATGAATAGCTGGTAATTGTTTTAATTATTCCACGGGTATACGAAGGACTACTCAACCCGCACATATGTGGTTAAGAGTAGCTAGAGATATTCACTAAAATTAATTATATTTAACTTACAGTACATATCGCTTAGAGTGTACAGCTGCTCGGGAATGCTGGTTATTATGTTTGATACGTGAATGGGGGGAGGGAGCTCCAGTTCCTTGGATCAAAGACACTTCACTTCAGCATCAAAACTGCCACCAGAGTGAACAGCCTCATCATTCACGTTGATATAGCTGACAGCACTGAGCAGTAGCTGTCACTGCTGACAACACTGAGCAGTAGCTATCACTGCTGACAGCACTGAGCAGTAGCTGTCACTGCTGACAGCACTGAGCTATGTTCTGGACTGTCTTCAGAAGAAACACCTGGAGTTCTACCTCTATGCTGCGTCACCTTGACAAGTCTCTCCAACTTAATAACGCTAAGACTCGACCACTAACCATACTCAAATTATTTTTATTTCCATAAAAATGCAAACCCGTTAGGGGTCTCACAGCCCCTATGGAATGAAATGCAATATGGGTTCGACCCAAGAAAAGGAAATTAAAATTCAGTTCTCTCGATCAAGAGCCCCTTAGCCAACATCAAGACACTCCCATCATGGCACTAAACTCAAAGTTTCCATTCAAAAAGATAAATAAACGAGGATCTAATGCATTATGATACATCTCTAGTGCAAATTGTGGGACCCATAGCCAATGAGAAGTGGATAAAAAGGTTCAGGAAGAATATTTGGGTTTCTTCCTGAAGCCATTTGAATATTCCACTTCCCCTACCACCCCATCTTTTTTTTTACCAATAGGTATATTTTATTACATAATATGTTACACAATTCTTAAAAGATGCATTTGTGGCAAGATGATGTCATATTCAGTACATAAGGTTTGAGGGATACACTTCAAGTATGTATTACCGCACGTGTAAATGTTTTTTCTGGCTTTTTTAAATAAATCTACCGAATCTTGATAAATCTTAACGTGGAGTAAAATATATAGCATATGTACATGGGCCATTAAGGCTGTGTACAAGCATCAAGAATATATAACTCTGAAATAAAGATTAAAGCTTGGTGATTAATACTGATATTAATATTCTGTAAACATACGAAATGTATTTAAATCAGAAATGCATTTACGAGTTATTTTTAAGGAAATCTAATATGTGATATGTGGTTGCAAATTCTGGAATACTAGCAACGATGTAGTTGAGAGAGATGACAGCTAAATCACCATGCTGAGATAATATACCAAGCAGAGAAAGCTAAAACAACCAGCAGTTAAACAATGACTAGTTTGGGCAGTTAAAACAGTAAGTTTTAACAACATAATTATCTGAAGTAGCTAACACAGAACGTTTTAAGATTGTAGCGATTAAATGAGGATGGTTTGAGACCTCACCTGACTTTAACGGCTTAAATAGTAAGGTCATATACCATATATGACTGTGGCAGGTAATGTAATAAGCATTAAAGCTAGATAGAAAAGTTGACTGGCAAACCATACCTGACTATGGCACATACAGTGTAAGAAAACTCTTAAGACCATACTGCCATACTCTGGCAGCTAAACAGCAAGTTTTTAAGACCATACAGACTATGAGCAGCTAAAACAGTTTTTAAGACCATAGCCAGACTATGAGCAGCTAAAACAGCAAGTTTTTAAGAGCCATACCAGACTATGAGCAGCTAAAACAGCAAGTTTTAAGAGCATAGCAGACTATGGCAAGCTTTTAAGACCATGCTTTGGTGTGGACGCCTTCAGAGTAAAGCCTTAAGCTAGAGAATACCTGGCTGTGGCAGCTTACAGCAAAACCCTGGCAGTGGAGGCATGGTTAAGAAGTTTAATCAAGTCTCCACGTTGTTCTGAGAAGTTGTGTGCTAGTGAAGTGTGTAGGCAGGTAGGTGGCTGGAAAATGAGAAGGCGGGGAAGTGGGGGAAATGCTGGTGGGAATAGATGGAGAATGAAGGACTGCTGGGAGGGCGAGATGGGGGCGTTCATCTCACTTCTGAAGACATGGCCCTCATCTTGGGAAGGTGCTGTCGAAGATGTATGTGGCTTGAGGAGGCTAGGGAGGGTAAGTCTCGTCAGTAAATTATTTAGAATTGTACAATGTACATGGTGTTAACACACACACACACGTGTGTGCATGTGTGTGTTTACTCACCTAGTTGTATTTGCAGAGGTCGAGTCATAGCTCCTGGGCCTGCCTCTTCCTTCTCCAAGAGCTTTATCGAACCTCTTCTTCAAACTATGTATGGATCCTGCCTCCTGCTGTGTCACATCTCTGAAACATTCTGCCCTATCCATCTTGCCAATTTCTCTCAGTATTTTATATGTCGTTATCATGTCCCCCCTATCCCTCCTGTCCTCCAGTGTTGTCAGGTTAAGTTTCCTTAACCTCTCATCGTAGGAAAAACCCTCAGCTCCGGGATTAGTCTTGTTGCAAACCTTTGCATTTTCTCTAATTTCTTGACGTGTTTGACCAGGTGTGGGTTCCATACTGGTGCTGACGTACACGGTGTACAGTGTCGTGAATGACTCCTTACTTAGATGTCGAAACGCTGTTCTCAGGTTGGTTGGCGCCCGTACGTTGCAGCAGTTATTCGGTTGATGTGCGCCTCAGGAGATATGCTCGGTATGATGCTCACCTCAAAATCCTTTTCCTTGAGTGAGATTTGCAGCCTCTGACCTCTCAAGCTGTACTCCATCTGCGGTCTTCTTTGTCCTTCCCCAATCTTCATAGCTTTGCACTTGCTGGGGTTTAACTCCAGGAGCCATTTGTCTGACCAGGTTTTCAACCTGTCCAGATTCCTTGTAGGATTACCTTATCTTCGTCCGCTTGTATTCTCATTAGTTTAACACTGCCTGCGTACAGGGACACCTCTGACTCTATCCCTTCCGTCATGTCATTCACATATACAAGAAAGAGCACCGGCCCTAGGACTGACCCTTATGGAACCTCACTCGACACATGCACCCACTCTGACACCTCGTCTCTTATCGACACACGTTGTCTCATTCCTGTCAGGTATTCCCTGATCTATTGCAGTACTTCCCTACTCTTCTTGCCTGTTCCTCTAGCTTTTCAACCAGTCTCTTGTGTGTTACTTTGTCGAAAGCCTTCTTACAGTCCAAGAAGATGCAGGCGACCCATCCCTCTCTCTCTCTCTCTCTCTCTCTCTCCTGTCTTCTGTTACCTTCTCATAGAACTCCAATAGGTTAGTGATGCAGGATTTCCGTTCACTGAAGCAGTTGTCATGTATTAGGCCATAACTTTCTAGGTGCTCCACCACTTTTCTCCTGATAATCTTTTCCATAACTTTACATACAGTACATGCCAGCAACACTGGTCTGTAGTTTAGCGCAGCCTGTCTGTCTCCTTTCTTAAAAATCGGGACTACATTTACTGTCTTCCACACCTCAGGCAGTTGCCCTGTTTCACACACAGTGCATCTGCTCCCTCTCTCAAGACCATGGATAGATATTATCTGGGCCCACCGCCTTCGAGGGTTTCTAGTTCCCCTAGTAGTTTCTTCACCTCCTCAATTGTGTGCAGTGTGTCTAACACTTGCTGGTGCACCCTACTACCTCGGTTTGCTGGAAACCTCTCTGTCTCCATTGTGAATACCTCCCTAAATGGCGAGCTGAGCTCTTCACGAGCTTCCTGGTCGTTCCCTGTTAGCTCCCCTTCTTCCTTCCTCAGTCTGATTAACTGGTCCTCTGTTGTCTTCCTCCTGTTGTGACTGTATAATAACTTTGGGTCAGATTTGGCTTTTGATGCTATGCCAGTCGCGTATTGACGCTGGGCTTCTCCCTTTATCCATGCATGTTCATTTCTGGCTGTTCGGCATATCTTGTTTTCCTGGGTCCTTTGCCTTGTATACTTTTTCCATACTCTCGCACACTTGTCTTTGGCCTCTCCACACCTCTTGGTAAACCATTGGCTCTGTTTTTTCCGTTGTTTCTGTTGCCCTTTGGTACGAACTTCTCCACTGCCTCACTGCACTTTGTGGTAACGTGTTCCATTATTTCGTTTACTGTCTTTCCCTCTAGCTCGTGTGTGTGTCTGTATATGTCTGTGTTCAACAGCTGCATGTACAAGTGTAGTCATGAGCTGTGGTTGCACACGTGCACTCACCAGCTGTGTTTGTACATGTGTAATCATCAACTATGTTTACGTAAGTATGTACTCACCAGCACTGTGTGCATACAGACACTCACACTGAGACTATATACTGCACATGCACTTAGCAGCTGAATGAGTACATGAGTACTTACCAGCAGCATGTATATTTGTACTCACCAATTTAACTTCCACTTAGCTAGCATTATCTGTAATTATCGTTTTTTGTGAGCGGTGTACTTGCTCCACTTTTTTTTTTACACATGAATTTACAGGTTAAGAGGAAAAACACAAAAGTACACACTAGAACATTAGGCTACAAGTCTGATATCGCTCTACAGCAAGTTTATTACCACATTACTCTTAGGAGCTTTATCAAGTCATGATTTGACGAAGCTCCAAGCGTAGCAAAGCTTTAAAGACTTTGTTTTAAGCGACCTTGGATGGTCGATATACGTCGCGGTTCGACCATCCAACTAGGGTAAGAGCTCTTTATCCCACCTCAGTTGCCTTCCCAACCCGGCCTTATCTAACGTACCCTATTGTAGAGGGAGTATATCTGTGGGATGCAGCGTGTGGGGCGCAGTGTGTGGGGTGCAGTGTGTGGGGTGCAGTGTGTGGGGTGCAGTGTGTGGGGTGCAGTGTGTGGGGTGCAGTGTGTGGGGTGCAGTGTGTGGGGTGCAGTGTGTGGGGTGCAGCGTGTGGGGTGCAGTGTGTGGGGCAGTGTGGGTGCAGGTGTGGGGGCAGTGTGCGGTGCCAGGGGCAGTGTGGGTCGTGTCGCAGCTGTGGGGCCATGTGGGCAGTGTTCAGTGCTGGTGCAGCCGTGGAGCAGTGTGTGGTGCATGTGGGGAACACCGGGTGCAGTAGGTGCTCATGACGTGCGCGTGGCCAGCTGGGTGACCACGTGGTAGGTTATGTTTGCAATGTGTCAGTGTACGTGTTAGTCGACATTCAGACTGGAAGAGTCTGCACGACGTGTTAGCTGCCTCGACCATCCCTGCACCGCTGGTCAGACATTCAACTCATGACGTGGAGCCACTATTCAATCACGTTATGGAGCTGCAATCATTGGGAGCATAACAGGATTCAAGTTGGTCGGACATAACAATAATTGCGTGGAGCATAACAATCATTGGTGGAGCATACAATATTGGTGGAGCATAACAATCACTGGTGGAGCATAACAATCATTGGTGGAGCATAACAATCATTGGTGGAGCATAACAATCATTGGTGGAGCATAACAATCATTGGTGGAGCATAACAATCATTGGTGGAGCATATCAATCATTGGTGGAGCATAACAATCATTGGTGGAGCATAACAATCATTGGTGGAGCATAACAATAATTGGTGGAGCATAACAATAATTGGTGGAGCATAACAATCACTGGAGGAGTATATCAATCATTGGTGGAGCGTAATGATCACTGGTGGAGCATAACAATCATTGGTGGAGTATAACAATCACTGGAGCTTAACAATAACTGGTGGAACATAACAATCACTGGAGCTTAACACTCACTGGTGGAGCATAACAATCGCTGGTGGAGCATAATAATTGGAGCATAACAATCACTGGAGCTTAACACTCAATGGTGGAGCATAACAATCACTGGAGCTTAACACTCACTGGTGGAGCATAACAATCACTGGAGCTTAACACTCACTGGTGGAGCATAACAATCACTGGAGTATAACAATCACTGGAGCTTAGCACTCACTGGTGGAGCGTAACAATTATTGATGGAGCATAATAATCACTGGAGCTTAACTCTGGTGGAGCTTAGCACTTACTGGTGGAGCATAACAACTAGGGCAACATAACAATAAGTGGTAGAGCATAACAATCAGTGGTGGAGCATAACAATCAGTGGTGGAGCATAACACGCACTGGTGGAGCATAATAATCATTGGTGAAGCATAAGTCAATGGAGCATAACACTCCCTGGTGGAGCATAATAATCATTGGTGAAGCATAAGTCAATGGAGCATAACAATCACTAGTGCAGCATAACAATCTGTGGTGGAGCATAACACGCACTGGTGGTGCATAATAATCATTGGTGAAGCATAAGTCACTGGAGCTTAACATTAGTGGAGCATAACACTCACTAGTGGAGCATAACACTCACTGGTGGAGCATAACAATCACTGGTTGGTAGACAGCAACCACCCAGGGAGGTACTACCGTCCTGCCAAGTGAGTGTAAAACGAAAGCCTGTAATTGTTTTACATGATGGTAGGATTGCTGGTGCTTTTTTTCTGTCTCATAAACATGCAAGATTTCAGGTACATCTTGTTACTTCTACTTACACTTAGATCACACTACACATATGTATAAGCATATATATATATATATATATATATATATATATATATATATATATATATATATATATATATATTCAAATGGCTCAGAAAGACATCTAAATATTCTTCCTTGAAGCCTTTATATATATATATATATATATATATATATATATATATATATATATATGTATGTCGTGCCGATTAGGTAAAACTTGCGATTTTGGCTTAAATAGCAACGCTCTTCTTGCCATATAAGACAAGCGAAAATTTGTGTATGCAATAATTTCGCAAAAATCATTCTGAACCTAACGAAAAAAATATATTTCATTGTGTTTGTTTATTATTAAATTAATGTTAACGTATCTAAAATATATTTAGTTGGGTTAGGCTAAATTAAATTGCGCTTGTTGTAATAAGGTTAGGTAGGTTTTCAAAGTTTCTCTTGGTACAAAATTAATTTTTTTTACATTAACATAATTGAAAAAAATATATCTTTAAACGTATAAGAGAAAATTTTAGAAAAGACTTAATTTTAAATGAGTTCTTGCTAATTGATCAGTTTTACCTAATCGGCACGACATGTATATATATATATATATATATTTAAACATGAACAAGAACTCACGAGTAATCTTTTTCTTAAGTGTTTATAGTGTAAAATATGTTTTACTGGCGGTAAACATGTTACAGTCTTAATGACCATCGAGTTGTCGACAGTCTTCAAACTCAATTAACCAAGCGATCAGCTTGGCAGAAGTCAGTACCTTGAAGTCAATGGGGGTGAGCGGGTGTGTGGTCCGCGAGCAGGTATTTTTTGTGACTCAAAATTTCGGGCATCTTGTCCGTAGTGACGTGTGTACGTTACCCGATCATTGTTAAAGTTAACGCAGAGTGCTACCCTGGTGTGAGGTAACGCAGAGTGCTACCCTGGTGTGAGGTAACGCAGAGTGCTACCCTGGTGTGAGGTAACGCAGAGTGCTACCCTGGTGTGAGGTAACGCAGAGTGCTACCCTGGTGTGAGGTAACGCAGAGTGCTACCCTGGTGTGAGGTAACGCAGAGTGCTACCCTGGTGTGAGGTAACGCAGAGTGCTACCCTGGTGTGAGGTAACGCAGAGTGCTACCCTGGTGTGAGGTAACGCAGAGTGCTACCCTGGTGTGAGGTAACGCAGAGTGCTACCCTGGTGTGAGGTAACGCAGAGTGCTACCCTGGTGTGAGGTAACGCAGAGTGCTACCCTGGTGTGAGGTAACGCAGAGTGCTACCCTGGTGTGAGGTAACGCAGAGTGCTACCCTGGTGTGAGGTAACGCAGAGTGCTACCCTGGTGTGAGGTAACGCAGAGTGCTACCCTGGTGTGAGGTAACGCAGAGTGCTACCCTGGTGTGAGGTAACGCAGAGTGCTACCCTGGTGTGAGGTAACGCAGAGTGCTACCCTGGTGTAGGTAACGCAGAGTGCTACCCTGGTGTGAGGTAACGCAGAGTGCTACCCTGGTGTGAGGTAACGCAGAGTGCTACCCTGGTGTGAGGTAACGCAGAGTGCTACCCTGGTGTGAGGTAACGCAGAGTGCTACCCTGGTGGAGGTAACGCAGAGTGCTACCCTGGTGTGAGGTAACGCAGAGTGCTACCCTGGTGTGAGGTAACGCAGAGTGCTACCCTGGTGTGAGGTAACGCAGAGTGCTACCCTGGTGTGAGGTAACGCAGAGTGCTACCCTGGTGTGAGGTAACGCAGAGTGCTACCCTGGTGTGAGGTAACGCAGAGTGCTACCCTGGTGTGAGGTAACGCAGAGTGCTACCCTGGTGTGAGGTAACGCAGAGTGCTACCCTGGTGTGAGGTAACGCAGAGTGCTACCCTGGTGTGAGGTAACCAGAGTGCTACCCTGGTGTGAGGTAACGCAGAGTGCTACCCTGGTGTGAGGTAACGCAGAGTGCTACCCTGGTGTGAGGTAACGCAGAGTGCTACCCTGGGGGAGGTAACGCAGAGTGCTACCCTGGTGTGAGGTAACGCAGAGTGCTACCCTGGTGTGAGGTAACGCAGAGTGCTACCCTGGTGTGAGGTAACGCAGAGTGCTACCCTGGTGTGAGGTAACGCAGAGTGCTACCCTGGTGTGAGGTAACGCAGAGTGCTACCCTGGTGTGAGGTAACGCAGAGTGCTACCCTGGTGTGAGGTAACGCAGAGTGCTACCCTGGTGTGAGGTAACGCAGAGTGCTACCCTGGTGTGAGGTAACGCAGAGTGCTACCTGGTGTGAGGTAACGCAGAGTGCTACCCTGTGAGGTAACGCAGAGTGCTACCCTGGTGTGAGGTAACGCAGAGTGCTACCCTGGTGTGAGGTAACGCAGAGTGCTACCCTGGTGTGAGGTAACGCAGAGTGCTACCCTGGTGTGAGGTAACGCAGAGTGCTACCCTGGTGTGAGGTAACGCAGAGTGCTACCCTGGTGTGAGGTAACGCAGAGTGCTACCCTGGTGTGAGGTAACGCAGAGTGCTACCCTGGTGTGAGGTAACGCAGAGTGCTACCCTGGTGTGAGGTAACGCAGAGTGCTACCCTGGTGTGAGGTAACGCAGAGTGCTACCCTGGTGTGAGGTAACGCAGAGTGCTACCCTGGTGTGAGGTAACGCAGAGTGCTACCCTGGTGTGAGGTAACGCAGAGTGCTACCCTGGTGTGAGGTAACGCAGAGTGCTACCCTGGTGTGAGGTAACGCAGAGTGCTACCCTGGTGTGAGGTAACGCAGAGTGCTACCCTGGTGGAGGTAACGCAGAGTGCTACCCTGGTGTGAGGTAACGCAGAGTGCTACCCTGGTGTGAGGTAACGCAGAGTGCTACCCTGGTGTGAGGTAACGCAGAGTGCTACCCTGGTGTGAGGTAACGCAGAGTGCTACCCTGGTGTGAGGTAACGCAGAGTGCTACCCTGGTGTGAGGTAACGCAGAGGGCTACCCTGGTGTGAGGTAACGCAGAGGGCTACCCTGGTGTGAGGTAACGCAGAGGGCTACCCTGGTGTGAGGTAACGCAGAGGGCTACCCTGGTGTGAGGTAACGCAGAGGGCTACCCTGGTGTGAGGTAACGCAGAGGGCTACCCTGGTGTGAGGTAACGCAGAGGGCTACCCTGGTGTGAGGTAACGCAGAGGGCTACCCTGGTGTGAGGTAACGCAGAGGGCTACCCTGGTGTGAGGTAACGCAGAGTGCTACCCTGGTGTGAGGTAACGCAGAGTGCTACCCTGGTGTGTGGTAACGCAGAGGGCTACCCTGGTGTGAGGTAACGCAGAGGGCTACCCTGGTGTGAGGTAACGCAGAGTGCTACCCTGGTGTGAGGTAACGCAGAGTGCTACCCTGGTGTGAGGTAACGCAGAGTGCTACCCTGGTGTGAGGTAACGCAGAGTGCTACCCTGGTGTGAGGTAACGCAGAGTGCTACCCTGGTGTGAGGTAACGCAGAGTGCTACCCTGGTGTGAGGTAACGCAGAGTGCTACCCTGGTGTGAGGTAACGCAGAGTGCTACCCTGGTGTGAGGTAACGCAGAGTGCTACCCTGGTGTGAGGTAACGCAGAGTGCTACCCTGGTGTGAGGTAACGCAGAGTGCTACCCTGGTGTGAGGTAACGCAGAGTGCTACCCTGGTGTGAGGTAACGCAGAGTGCTACCCTGGTGTGAGGTAACGCAGAGTGCTACCCTGGTGTGTGGTAACGCAGAGTGCTACCCTGGTGTGAGGTAACGCAGAGGGCTACCCTGGTGTGAGGTAACGCAGAGGGCTACCGTGGTGTGAGGTAACGCAGAGGGCTACCCTGGTGTGAGGTAACGCAGAGTGCTACCCTGGTGTGAGGTAACGCAGAGTGCTACCCTGGTGTGAGGTAACGCAGAGTGCTACCCTGGTGTGAGGTAACGCAGAGTGCTACCCTGGTGTGAGGTAACGCAGAGTGCTACCCTGGTGTGAGGTAACGCAGAGTGCTACCCTGGTGTGAGGTAACGCAGAGTGCTACCCTGGTGTGAGGTAACGCAGAGGCTACCCTGGTGTGAGGTAACGCAGAGTGCTACCCACACACACACGTACACACACACACACACATTGCTACTCACATACTAATACACACAGAGACACACACACACACATGGAGAAGATTATCAGGAGTAGAGTGGGAGAGCACCTAGAAAGGAATGATCTTATTCACAACAAGCACAGTTTCAAGGAGGGGAAATCCTGTGTCACACTCCTACTGGAGTTCTATTGCAGGGTGACAGCAGTAAGACAAGAGAGAGGGTGGGTAGATTTTGTTTTCTTGGACTGTAAGAAGGCTTTTGACACAGTTCCACAAAGAGATTAGTACAAAAAGCTGGAGGACCGGGCAGATATAACAGGAAAGGCACTGCAGTGGATCAGAGAATACCTGACACGAAGGCATCAGCGAGTCATGTGGATGTCCGTGAGGAATGGGGTTCTACAGGGTCAGTCTTAGGACTGGTGCTGTTTCTGGTATATGTAAATGGCATGACGGAAGGGATAGACTCAGAAGTGCCCCTGTTTGCAGACGATGTGAAGCTAATGAGAAGAATTCTATCGGATGAGGATCAAGCAGGATTACATAGAGACCTAGCAAGCCTGGTCCAGCAACTAGCTCCTAGAATTTAACCTCACGAAGTGTAAAGTCAAGAAAATCAGGAAGGACAAAGGAAACCGCATACATAGTCTAGGGAGGTCAACGACTGCAAGCCTCAGTTAATAAAAAGGATTTTGGGGTGAGTATAATACTGAGCACATCTCCTGAGGCGCACATCAACCAAATAACTGCTGCAGCATTTGGGTGACTAGCAAACCTAAGAATAACATTCCGTTCAGGACTCTGTATACAGTTCACGTCAGGCCCATACTGGAGTATGCAGCACCATTTTGGAACCCCCACCTGGTCAAGCACGTCAAGAAATTAGAAAAGTGCAAAGGTTTGCAAGGAGACTAGTCCCAGAGCTTAGGGGCATGTCCTAATGGAGAGGATAAGGGAAATCGACCTGACGACACTGGATGACAGGAGAGAGAGAGGGGGGAGGACATGATAACGACATATAAAATACTGAGAGGAATTGACAAGGTGGACAGAGACAGGATGTTCCAGAGATGGGACACAACAAGGGGTCATAATTGGAAGTTCAAGACTCAGATGAGTCACAGCTATATTAGGAAGTATTTCTTCAGTCATAGAGTTGTCAGGAAGTGGAATAGTCTGTAAAGTGATTTAGTGGAGGCAGGATTTATGCATAGCTTTAAGAAGAGGTATGATAAGGCTCATAGAGCAGGGAGAGAGTGGACTTAGTGGCGACCAGTGAAGAGGCGGGGCCAGGAGCTATAAATCGACCACTGCAACCACAATTAGGTGAATACAGATATTGCTACCCACATGCAAGTAAACACACACACGTAAACATACAGTACTACCCGTTTCGAGTATCGTAGCTCAAACGGCATAACAAAAGGCAACACCAGACCTGAGAGTAAATGATAAATAACAAAAGGCAACACCAGACCTGAGAGTAAATGATAAAGAACGAAGCAAAATTAAACATAAAAAATATCATTAATACAATTTGAAATTCAAAATATTTTAACAAGAAGGCCAATGCAAAAGACAATATTTCGCTCAAATATTAATGTTATTAGATATCCCATTAGTTCTCGTTAAATATATTTGAGTCTACCTTTCTGAAAGGCTTCATGACTCACGAAATCGTAATGACACAATTGCGTTGGTCTGGAGTTTTATGACTCTCTGATTGCAGGTTCTATCCCCGCCGGTGGTATGGTTTGAAAGGCTTCATTATTTTACGGTCAGGATAGAAAAACCCATTAAGTTTAGTTTTTGTACAAGCAAAATTTGTTTAAAGAACTTGAAATTGTTGAAAATCTTGAGATAACTGAAGATTGTCTTTTCTGATCGGTTTCTAAATTTCCAGTCCTGGTGTGTTTTCCAGTCCTGGTGTGTTTTCCAGTCCTGGTGTGTTTTCCAGTCCTGGTGTGTTTTCCAGTCCTGGTGTGTTTTCCAGTCCTGGTGTGTTTTCCAGTCCTGGTGTGTTTTCCAGTCCTGGTGTGTTTTCCAGTCCTGGTGTGTTTTCCAGTCCTGGTGTGTTTTCCAGTCCTGGTGTGTTTTCCAGCCCTGGTGTGTTTTCCAGCCCTGGTGTGTTTTCCAGTCCTGGTGTGTTTTCCAGTCCTGGTGTGTTTTCCAGTCCTGGTGTGTTTTCCAGTCCTGGTGTGTTTTCCAGTCCTGGTGTGTTTTCCAGTCCTGGTGTGTTTTCCAGTCCTGGTGTGTTTTCCAGTCCTGGTGTGTTTTCCAGCCCTGGTGTGTTTTCCAGTCCTGGTGTGTGTTCCAGTCCTGGTGTGTTTTCCAGTGAGCGAGGACTAAGTTGTGTGACTGATGATGGTACATAATACTGATAACTTGATAAGTAAGACACATATGCTATAGTTCAGTAACTTTATTCCGGAGCGTTTAGCCTACTCATGAGGCTTCTTCAGTCGAATACAGTTTTAGGAGTCAGTAGAGATGTAAAGACGATGGAATCAGTCCATCACCCTCGAAGACGGAGGTTTGAGGTGGTCAGTCCTTAACTTAGCCTGGAGAAGAAGTCTGCTCCATAATATAACATTTGCCCCCTCAAGACCATCTCGTCGGTATCATACCATTTCTCATTTGAGGTACTGGGTACCGGAGTTAGTCAATACAGAGATACCTTTCTCGGGTGACGCTCCGACACCTTGCTTATCCAAAGACTTTTATTCTGACTTTAACGCCCATCAATGGAGGTTGTCTTGATGCTAGTAAAGGGCTCTTGATCCTAGCAATATCAAGCGCCCTTCCTTTCCTTGCCTCAAACCTCATTACTTATAATTCTCCAGGCGCTGTATAACCCTTACGGTTTCAGCGCTTTCCCTAGAATATGACTGGAACGATACTAACATTAAGCTCCCTCAAGGAAGGTTCCTTGACGCTGGTGAGGGGCTCTTGATCTAGGGAATTGGATCTGTGCTCCAGTTCCCTGAATTAAGTCTGAATACCTTCCATCCCCCCGACACAGACGTTGTATAATCCTACGGGTTAGCGCTTCTCCCTTGATTAAAATAATAATATTTAAGCTAGCCTATAACTTATATATTACAATATATTATAAGCAAAATAATACTTTTATATGAAATTCACCCGCAGATATTCTCTCATGTAGCTATGTCCCATTTTCCCAGTTACACATTATATAACAATAACCCTTATGTGAGTGTGGACAGGTTACCAGCTGCAGTTAATGACGTATTGTTCGCGTTTAGAACTCGTTTAAATGTGTTTAACAAATAGTTTGGGAAGTTTTATAGCTAGGTGGGCTTTAATGGTGGGTGTTCTTTACGGCCTACTTCACTTGGAGTAATATTGCGGTTAATACTTGTTTGTATATTACTTTGGGGGGAATTTGTCCGGTCGTCGCGTAAATATTAGTGAAAATGTACGTGATTATTGATGTCAGTGATGGTAGTTGATGGTAGTTAGTGATGCTAGTTGATGGTAGTCAGATGCAGTTGATGTAGTGATGCTAGTTGATGGTAGTCAGTGGCCAGTTGATGTAGTATGGCAGTTGTGGTAGCAGTAATGACAGTGGTGAAGTAATGGCAGTCGTGGTGACGGTAATGGCAGTGGTGACGTAATGGCAGTCAGTGGTGACGTAATGGCAGTCAGTGGTGACGTAATGGCAGTCAGTGGTGACGTAATGGCAGTCAGTGGTGACGTAATGGACAGTCAGTGTGACGTAATGGCAGTCAGTGAGTGACTGTAATGGCAGTCAGTGGTGACGGTAATGGCAGTCAGTGGTGACGGTAATGGCAGTCACTGGTGACGGTAATGGCAGTCAGTGGTGACGGTAATGGCAGTCAGTGGTGACTGTAATGGCAGTCAGTGGTGACGGTAATGGCAGTCAGTGGTGACTGTAATGGCAGTCAGTGGTGACTGTATTTATAGTCAATTATTCGAGTGAGTATCTTTAATGTTCAGTACAAGACGCAGCTAACTGTATCGAGCCAGTGGTGACGGTAATGGCAGTCAGTGGTGACGGTAATGGCAGTCAGTGGTGACTGTAATGGCAGTCAGTGGTGACGGTAATGGCAGTCAGTGGTGACTGTAATGGCAGTCAGTGGTGACAGTAATGGCAGTCAGTGGTGACTGAAATGGCAGTCAGTGGTGACTGTAATGGCAGTCAGTGGTGACAGTAATGGCAGTCAGTGGTGACTGTAATGGCAGTCAGTGGTGACTGTAATGGCAGTCAGTGGTGACTGTAATGGCAGTCAGTGGTGACTGTAATGGCAGTCAGTGGTGACTGTAATGGCAGTCACTGGTGACGGTAATGGCAGTCAGTGGTGACGGTAATGGCAGTCAGTGGTGACTGTAATGGCAGTCAGTGGTGACGGTAATGGCAGTCAGTGGTGACTGTAATGGCAGTCAGTGGTGACTGTAATGGCAGACAGTGGTGACTGTAATGGCAGTCAGTGGTGACTGTAATGGCAGACAGTGGTGACGGTAATGGCAGTCAGTGGTGACTGTAATGGCAGTCAGTGGTGACTGTAATGGCAGTCACTGGTGACGGTAATGGGAGTCAGTGGTGACGGTAATGGCAGTCAGTGGTGACTGTAATGGCAGTCAGTGGTGACGGTAATGGCAGTCAGTGGTGACTGTAATGGCAGTCAGTGGTGACGGTAATGGCAGTCAGTGGTGACGGTAATGACAGTCAGTGGTGACGGTAATGACAGTCAGTGGTGACATTAGCTTATAGTCAATTATTCGAGTGATATCTTTAATGTTCCATTACAAAGACAGACAGCAACTAAACATTATCTTGAGCCAAGCTCAGAGCGGAAAGGAATCTCATTAATATCCTGCAAGCATCCGAAAGACACACTGAAGGATCCTACCTAGGATCCTTCGAGATAAACCCACAAATATGCCAGTACACTTTAACTCACCGCCAGAGATGTATTTTACACAAAAAGAATATTCTTAAAAGTAAAAAGAAGGGATGAATCAGCCAGCCATCCAGTCAACAGTATATACTGAACCAGTGTTAGTATATACACTGCACTAGCCAGGGTTCGAGCCTATGATGCTTTGGCCGCCTCATGGTGAGGAAAACACAACGCCTTAGACCACTGAACCACACAATCCTTAAGAGTAGCGCATCCAGTAGAACTGGATGTTGTACTCGCTACCCAAGGACATACGGTGGTGTGGAGAAGCTTCAGGTAGCACCCTCCATTCCCAGGTAGCACCCCCAGCTTCAGGTAGCACCCTCCAGCCCCAGGTAGCACGATCAAATCACAGATAGCGCCCTAAAGACACAGGCGGTACCCTCCAGTCCCAGGTAGCATTCTCCAGCTCCAGGTAGCACCCTTCAGTCACAGGTAGCACCCTGCAGCTACAGATAGCACCCTCCAGCCCCAGGTAGCACCCTCCAGCCCCAGGTAGCACCCTCCAGTCCCAGGTACTTATCTCAAGTCACAGGTAGCACCCTCCAGTCCCAAGTAGCTCCCTACCGCTCCAGGTAGCTCCTTCCAGCTACAAGTGAATCCGAAGGTAGCACTCTAGCCCCAGGTAGCACCATCCAGCCCAGGTAGCACCCTCCAGTCCCAGGTAGCACCCTCCAGTCCCAGGTAGCACCCTCCAGTCCCAGGTAGCACCCTCCAGTCCCAGGTAGCACCCTCCAGTCCCAGGTAGCACCCTCCAGCCCCAGGTAGCACCCTCCAGCTTCAGGTAGCCCCCTCCAGTCCCAGGTAGCACCCTCCAGTCCCAGGTAGCACCCTCCAGTCCCAGGTAGCACCCTCCAGTCCCAGGTAGCACCCTCCAGTCCCAGGTAGCACCCTCCAGTCCCAGGTAGCACCCTCCAGTCCCAGGTAGCACCCTCCAGTCCCAGGTAGCACCCTCCAGTACCAGGTAGCACCCTCCAGTCCCAGGTAGCACCCTCCAGTCCCAGATAGCACCCTCCAGTCCCATGAAACACCCTACAGTCCCATGAAACACCCTACAGTCCCATGAAACACCCTACAGTCCCAGGTAGCACCCTACAGTCCCAGGTAGCTCCCTACACTCCCAGGTAGCTCCCTTCACTCCCAGGTAGCTCCCTACAGTCCCAGGTAGCTCCCTACAGTCCCAGGTAGCTCCCTACAGTCCCAGGTAGCACCCTACAGTCCCAGTAGCCTACACCAGGCCTTAAGACCCATGAAGCCCACAATCCAGAGTAAGCCACATCCAGTAGAGCTACAGTGGTAGCACCTAGTCCGTAGCACCCTAAGCCCAGACACTACAGTGGTGGCACACAGTTCAGGTAGCACCCTCCAGCCCAGGTAGCACCCTACAGTCCCAGGTAGCACCCTCAGTCCCAGGTAGCCCCTCAGTCCCAGGTAGCCCCTCCAGTCCCAGGTAGCACCCTCCAGTCCCAGGTAGCACCCTCCAGCCCAGGTAGCCCCTCAAGTCACAGGTAGCTCCCTACAGTCCCAGGTAGCTACCCTCCAGTCCCAGGTAGCTCCCAGCCCAGGTAGCTCCCTTCAGTCAGATAGCACCCTCAGTCCCAGTAGCACCCTACAGTCCCAGGTAGCTCCCTTTCCAGCTCCCAAAGTGAACACCCACAGCCCAGGTAGCACCTACAGTCCATGACACCCCAGTGTAGCACCACACCATGAACACCCCAGTGGTAGCACCACCAGCCCAGGTAGCACCCTCCAGTCCCAGGTAGCACCCTCAGCCCCAGGTAGCACCTCTCCCGTCACTCTACGGGTCCCAGGTAGCCCCTCCAGCCCCAGGTAGCTCCCTCCAGCCCCAGGTAACACCCTACAGTCCCAGGTAGCTCCCTACAGTCCCAGGTAGCACCCTACAGTCCCATGTAGCTCCCTACAGTCCCAGGTAGCACCCTACAGTCCCATGTAGCTCCCTACAGTCCCAGGTAGCTCCCTACAGTCCCAGGTAGCACTCTACACTCCCAGGTAGCACCCTACTTGTTATAACAAGTGGGTGAAGGTAATTGCAGTATTGTATTAAGAAAGTGCTTGAGTAAGTGTTACAAAATGAGTAAGGATTTGGTAATACTAAACCTGTTCCTGCTCCTGTTGTTTTGTTGCTGTTGATGCTCCTGCTGGTGTTACTATTGCTATTTTTGCTGTTTTTGTTACTGCTGTAGTTGCCGAAGTTAATGTTGCTGATGTATCTGTTCTGCTGCTATTACTGCTACTGTTGTTCCAGCGTCTGCTACCGTTTTTTCTGTAGCTTCTGCTACTGCTACCGTATCTCCTATTTCTGCTTCTACTGCTTCTCATCCTCTGGGCAGTCACTAGTAACCTGGTCTCACTGTTTGAACTTACTATAAATCTCCAGTCCGCTGTATTGTCGAAACAGAATTTACATGGATTGATTACAATATATTTAAATGCTCAATGAATTTTGGTAAACGGACCAAAGGCACATTTTTGTTGCAGCTCCTGACTTGGAGTTTCATGGCATTATGTATGTCTCTGTTATTGGTAGAGGGATATCATGGCCCCTGCTACCCGGTCTCTGGCTAACCTTCGTTAATTTAAAAAGAAATATTACAGGAAAATAAAAAAGAGACCAAGAGACAGATACATAGATATGTTAAGTAAAAGGACACAATTGCAACTAATGTGACATTTTATTGTGGCAACGTTTCGCTCTCCAGGAGCTTTCTCAAGCCGTTACAAGCGATAATTGGACATAGTTGGTATATATATGCTGTCAAGGTGAGGTGAAAACACTAGTGGTGTTAGAAATAGTAGTGATATAAGTAGTATAACACCGAAATTCCAACAATCATCTCATGAAATTCAAAGACGCCCGACTAGTAATCAAAGAAACTAATTTCCGTAGTCGAAAATGCCTTGAATCAGCACTTATCTCTGTTTCTAACACAATTAAACAAAACAAAGGCAGCTTCACCATCTCTGAAGTCTTAGCAAGAATCCTCCTGAAAACAGTAAACCCTACCATCACATAGTCTCTCCTGTTAGTTTAGCACATCGTAGATGTGGAACACTCCTACTGGCCTTTTATATTTCAACCTCCAGCAGAAATATTTGTCTAACCATTGTTATACTACCCAAGTATTTGTTTTATCACCTTTTACCAAGTGCATATTGATTGTTCTACCTTATTGTATTACTTACTACTACTACTATACTAATACTACTTATATCACTACTATTTCTAACACCATAGTGTTTTCACCTCACCTGACAGCATATATATACCACTATGTCCAATTATCGCTTGTAAACGGCTGAAAGCTCCTGGAAGCGAAAGCTCCACAATAAATGTCACATTAGTTGCAATTGTGTCCTTTTACTTAACATATTGTCGGTAATTCTACCAATATTATTACAGATACATAGATAGAATACATAGATAGAGAGAAGGATACAGAAACATACAAAGGGGGAGATATAGAGGGATACAAAGAGAGCGAGATAGAGCGACATATACAGAGATGCAGGGAGAGACAGACAGACAGACAGAGACAGACACAGACAGACAGAGTGAGTGACTGACAGCAAGGATATTTTTAATAATTTACATTGACAAAACTCAGGTCATGTAAATTCAGTCAGTGTTCACACATCATAGTCTCTCTGTATAAGGTTATTAATTTATGCACAGTAAAAATAATTCTATTAATTTGTGAATGGGAACTCATACTGGGATGTGAATGAACCAGAATTTTGTGAATTATTTTAGACTAAATGGATTTTAAAGCTACTACTACCTTCTAAAACTATTACTAATGTAATACTAAAACTACTATTAATGTTACGGTGCTTCTAAACTACTACTGCTGCTACTTTCTGCTAAAACTATTACTACTGTGCTACTGAAACTACTATTACTACTGTGCTACTGAAACTACTACTATTACTACTGTGCTACTGAAACTACTACTATTACTACTGTGCTACTGAAACTACTACTATTACTACTGTGCTACTGAAACTACTACTATTACTACTGTGCTACTGAAACTATACTATTACTACTGTGCTACTGAAACTACTCATAATGTTACGGTACTACTAAAACTATTACTACTACTGCCAGGTAAAAATATTAGTAGTGTGTTACTAAAACTACTACTAATGCTACGTTAGTTATTACTAAACTACTACTACTACTACTATGTACAAACACTACTATTACTACTCAATAATCAAACTACTACTAATAAACTACTACTCTGCTACTAAAACTACTACTATTACTACTGTTCGACTAAAACTTCTCTTATACTAATACTATCAACAGTACTGTACCAAAACTAACACTTGTGCTAAAATTACTACTATTACTGTGCTACTAAAACTGTTATTACAGTACTAAAACTACTACTAGACTAATAAAACTATTGCTACTACAGTGCTATTACTTTATTACTAAAACTACTGTCACTGTACTAAACTATTACTAATGTACTACTTAAAATGCTACTGTACTACTAAAACTACTACTGTACTACTTAAACTACTACTACTGTACTATTAAAACTATTACTGTACTACTAACTACTACTACTGTTTACTAAACTACTACTATTACTACTAAAATATACTATTGATACTAAACTATTACTATTGTACTACTAAAAACTATTACTACTGTACTACTGAAACTACTACTACTGTACTAAACTATACTACTGTACTACTAAACTATTACTACTTCTACTAAAACTACTACTAATGTCTACTAAAACTACTACTACTGTACTACTAAAACTACTACTGTACTACTAAAACTACTACTACTGTACTACTAAAACTACTACTACTGTACTACTAAAACTACTACTACTGTATTACTAAAACTACTACTACTGTACTACTAAAACTACTACTACTGTACTACTAAAACTACTACTACTGTACTACTAAAACTACTACTACTGTACTACTAAAACTACTACTACTGTACTACTAAAACTACTACTACTGTACTACTAAAACTACTACTACTGTACTACTAAAACTACTACTACTGTACTACTAAAACTACTACTACTGTACTACTAAAACTACTACTACTGTACTACTAAAACTACTACTACTGTACTACTAAAACTACTACTACTGTACTTCTAAAACTACTACTACTGTACTACTAAAACTACTACTACTGTACTACTAAAACTACTACTACTGTACTACTAAAACTACTACTACATCTAAAATTAAAGCTACCACTACTGAAGCTACAGCTACTACATATACTACCACTACTATAAATGCTGTCACATGACTGGCCTCACACTACTCACACTCTACTCACACTCTACTCACACTCTACTCACACTCTACTCACACTCTACTCACACTCTACTCACACTCTACTCACACTCTTCTCACACACTACTCACACTCTTCTCACACTCTTCTCACACTCTTCTCACACTCTTCTCACACTCTACTTACACTCTACTTACACTCTACTTACACTCTACTTACACTACTTACACTCTACTTACACTCTACTCACACTCTACTTACACTCTACTCACACTCTACTTACACTCTACTCACACACTACTCACACTCTACTCACAACTCTACTTACAACTCTACTCACACTCTACTCACACTCTTCTCACATTCTTCTCACACTCTTCTCACACTACTCACACTCTTCTCACACTCGCCTCACACTCTACTCAAACTCTCACATTCTTCTCACACTCTTCTCACACTCTTCTCACACTACTCACACTCTCCTCACACTCGCCTCACACTCTACTCACACTCAACTCACACTCTACTCCCACTCTACTCACACACTCCTCACACTCTACTCACACTCGCCTCACACTCTCCTCACACTCGCCTCACACTCTACTCACACTCTACTCACACTCTACTCACACTCTACTCACACTCTACTCACTCTCCTCACACTCGCCTCACACTCGCCTCACACTCTACTCACACTCAACTCACACTCTTCTCACACTCTACTCCCACTCTACTCACACTCTACTCAAACTCTCCTCACACTCGCCTCACACTCTCCTCACACTCTACTCAAACTCTCACATTCTTCAGTCTCCACCTTAGGAAAGTGGCTCAAATTTCGCTTCCTTTCTAGCACTCTACTTCCATTAGAACTTTAAATTTCATGAACTTTCTCTTCCTTCCTGGCCGTCAGCCACCTCACACATCATTTCTGATCTTTCTTTGGCTTTCTAACAGTCAACAGCCTCAAATTCCATTCACATTTTCTTTTCTGGTCCGTGTGGCCTTGTTTAGCGTACGTAGCACTGGAGCATTTTAGCCTCACAGTTAAACGACTGTGAGGCTAAAATGCTCCAGTAGTTTTGTCTGTGGTTACTGTTTTTTCTTCTACATAAAAACTTTACTACTACTGTACTGTACTGTACACTGCAGCAGGCCTACTGGTCCATATTTGAACACTGCAACAGGCTTGTTGGCCCATACTAGGCAGGTCCTGTGCAAGTCTCACTCAAATCCACCCCCTCTCACTATTCTTTTGTATAATAATAATAATAATAATATCTTTATTTACTACAAGTACATGGTATACAGGCCTAGCTGACATCAGTGACATACTACTATTATGCTGAGCATTTCGGGCAGATTAGGTCAGTGTCCCAGGATGCGACTCACACCAGTCGACTAACACCCAGGTACCCATTTTACTGATGGGGAACATAGACAACAGGTGTAAAGAAACACGCCCAATGTTTCTGCCCTGGCTGGTAATCGAACCCAGGCCTTCGCCGTGTGAAGCGAGAGTTTTAGCCACCAGACCACCAGAGCCCTTATCATGGCATTTGTTAATGTTTGTTGAAGTTTGTTATAGTTGGTTAATTACGTTAAGAGATTCATGGCCTATTGAAACCAACTTTTTTCATCTCATAGGATTTCACTCACACTATTTTTTGTAAGCGTCAAGGTATAATAATTAAGATGAATACGAAGTCTCATAATAATCAACCACAGAAAAATATCAAAAATGAAAATTTATAATTCTCAGTTGGCGTTGAAATGAATATTACAATTTGTTTAATATAATTGACAAACTGGGACTCTGACATCCCAAAAAATCATTGCGATTTTTCCTTCACGCAAGACACATCAATGTCAATATTCTCTATTTGTTGAGATTTATCCCTACACAGCTTGACCTTAATAAATCATACATTAGTGAACCTGACCTTAAAGATTTTTCTATTCAAATGCATCATTGTCAAGTTTTTAGAAACTAACTCACAGCTTTGTAAAATAAGACTGACACCCGCACTCTACACCAACAATCCGAATCTTGTATTGACAACGTTTCGCCCACACAGTGGGCATTATCAAGTCATAAACAGATCTACCTGGGCGAAAGGTACGTGAGTATTTATTTGATGGAGTCAGGTATATACTCACGTACGTTTCACCCAGGTAGATCTGTTTGTAACTTGATAAAGCCCACTGTGTGGCCGAAACGTTGTAAATAAAGGATCGCATTATACTGCTTATGTGTTTATTTTTTTATTGTGTCGGTATTTTATACCATTTGTTTCCAGCATTTCACTGTAACAGTTAATTGGATGACAGATGAAGGTAGATGAATGGTTCAGAGAACCGACAAGTTGATAAATTAGACACATATGCAACACTTGGGTATCTTTAATGAGGAAACGTTTCGCCCCACAGTGGCTTCATCAGTCTTGAAAAGATTGATGGACTGACAATATAGACTCAAGGCTGAGGGACTGATTACCTCAAACTCCTCCTGTTCTTCACGATTCTTTGTATGGACTGATGAAGCCACTGTGTGGCGAAACGTTTCCTCAATAAAGATTCCCAAGTGTTGCATATGTGTCTAATTTATCAACAGATGAAGGTGCTTTAAAACAGGAAAAAGTTTCACTCCCCCCCCCCCACTTCGTGGATGCTCACGAGACAGAACATTTTATCTCATTGGAAAAATAAACACATAAACAGTATAATGGAAAAATAAACTTAAGCAGTATACCATTTATTTCCATTTTATCTCCTTTTTATTTCAATTACCTCCGTTGTGGTATTTATTGTATATTTTTTTTTTAAGGACAGGGGACAACTTAACCTACAGCACTGTATAAACCCTAGTGGGCTTAGCGATTAGTTATGATTATAATAATCAACCATTCTTCACTCAGGACAGGATGTTTACTAATCGTCACAAATCTATTTCCAAGATTCAGTGTTAAAATTAACATTCGAACACAAGGATAAAAATTAACTCTAGAATTTTAATACCCTTGACCTGTCCTCTACTTAGACTGACCTGGATTGCCTCTTAATTCCCCACTCACTATATGTACCATTTCCGTTAAAACAGAGGTCGATCAACAGCCCTTGGAGAGGATGGTTTAACTTACGATATCCTAAGTTTAAGGCAAGTTTCTGATAGCAACTTCTCTCGATAATCTTAGTTAAACCGAGGTTGTCCTCCCTGCTTCTTGAACCAATTGTCTTATTGTGACTAGTCTTAAGGCCCCAGAGCCTGATATATTGCGTACATAATACAGACAAGATAAAAAATTAGACACATTAGACTACGGTACTCTTCACTAACTGATATACCAAACAGGAGTGTTACGTGAACTAGTCAAAATGAATATTAGCGGTAATCTAATCTGTTGGATAATAGGTATTATATCAAGCAGTTCTTCATGAATGGTATACAATACCAAAAAGATGAAAATTAGACACGTGTGCAACATCTGGGTAACTTTATTGTAGACGTTTCGCCATCCAGTGGCTTTATCAATACAAATTCTACGACAAAACTTGAGGGATGGGTTAGTGGTAGTTGTAGAAGTAGATGTAGATGTCCACTTCATTATATCAAGCAGATGCGGGCCCCGCTTATACAGCAGCTTAGGTTCTGGGCTACTGATGTAAAGCGGAAATCGCTGTAAAGTGAAACTTTTTCTAAAGATGCATATGAAAGCCTGATAACATGTTTACTCTATCTATATTAAGTGAGCAATAGAGCAAGGCCTAAAAAATGCATATACAGTACATCCATTACTTTCGCCCTTAGGTTAATAGTGAGTGGTGATTTATATTTATTGTAGGAAGTCTGAATAAATGAAGAATAGGTATAGTTGAAAACAGCTGTGTTGCAGAAAAGCTGTAAAACAAAGCCCACCTGTAAAACAAAGCCCACCTGTAAAACAAAGCCCACCTGTAAAACAAAGCCCACCTGTATCTTCCGTTCACTTCCAAGGTTTTTATAAGTGAGACCTTAGAAATTTACCAAGGTACTCCACATGCAGGGGTTCTCAATCCCCTGCTATTGAAAGTATTAATGCTTTCCAATGCTCTACCTACCTAACCTAGAAATATAACTACGGTGATGACATGATCCATACAAGAAGTCGTAAGAAATGAAACTTTGCTCTGAGTGAAGTTCCTAATTTGTAATCGACTCAGCTTCATCATATCTTCATCTATCACTAAGTTATTGATACCAAAAGTTTTCTTGCGACACTAAACTTGACTCGAGAACCAGTAATGATCAACGAGTCAAGTTTAGTGTCTGCAAGAAAACTTTTGTGAGTATAATGTCATCAGTGATAACATTATACTCACATAATTACACAAACCACATGCTCCTTGAAGAAGCCAGGAACAGAGATTAAAATTCAGAGAATATGGAATTAATGTACGTTTCTTGTGGGTACACAAACTGAATTACTTTACGTGATAAAATTAATAAATAAGCCAATGTAACCTGAAGAAAAATACAGAATATAACTTGAGTATATCTGTGTATTAGGGAGAGGGAAATAACTGATCTGAATATCACAGGAATAAAGTTAGAAGGTAGGTACGTATATTTACTAAAAAAAAATACATTCAATGGAAAGCGAGGGAGATATCAAAGTCTTGCCAGGCAAATATTAGTCTTGTCAGGAAAAAATATCCAAATCATTCACGGGAAATATTCAAGTCTTGGCACAGGTGTCAAATATTGAAAACAATTGGAACTGGTTCCGGCCAGCCGGTGAAACAGGGAGCTAAAATTTATGAAAATGTACGATGCTTATTACCAAAAAGAATAATCGGACTAATTTATTATTGTTTTGAGCGATACTTGAACGATTTCTATTGATTATCACCTATTACGATAATTTTTCACACTTTCGCGTTTAAGAGTATGGGATGTAAATAATGGTTGGAAGCCAGTGAAATACTGTTCCAGATAATTAAAGCCACCGTCCCCTTCCTTGGATCAAAGGTGATTACCACTTCAAGCACTGCATGGTTCCCTGGGGTCTACCTGGAGTGTGTCCCAGTGGTCAAAGCCCTCGAGGCCTGGACATGACCAGGTCCTGATCCACACAGCGGTGGATCAGGACCTGGTCAACCTGATGTCACTGCTGGCTGCACGTAAACTAACGTAAGAACCACAGCCTGACTGATCAGGTACTGACTTTAGGTATTTGTCCAGCTCCCTATTGAAGACAGTGGTCTATTGGTAATCCCAGTGGGTTTACGTATTCCATAAGAATATAATGATGCGTTACGTTACGTGTCCCGTAAGAAACTTACTGTCTCTGTTCACCTAGCAGTAAGTAGGTACCTGGGTGTTAGTCGACTGGTGTTGGTCTAATCCTGAGAACAAAATTAACCTAAGTTGCCCGAAATGCTCTACATAACCAGGGGCTTTCTATATATTATGTCAGTGATGTCAGCTATGGTTTGTATAAGTTGTATCATGTACTTGTTGAAATAAAAATTATTATTATTATTATATATCTGGGAGCAATAAATACAGGAAACATCACATCCACAAGGAAAGTGGTGATGTACGTCTATACATCTGGTCCAGCTTATGATTCCACCTAAGTCGAAATTTTCATATTGGCCTCCATACGTAACCTGGAGAGAATAAGATGTTATTGTATTATGGATAGGTTTTTTATACTTGTGTGGGGTCATTCACGCGCAAAAACGAGTGGACACTCGATCCTCCATTTGTTAATCGCTAGACAGATGTACTACCGATTTGATCTCATCGCAATCAGTAATAACAAAAATGCAATAAGTCTTCAATAACCCAGACATCAATTAAAATGATTTGTTAGGAGATAATGAAGCCTAACAACTAGTTCACATGATGTATCTCGTGGCTGTGTTACTGTATTTGTCCAACAACGATAAGAGATGAGTGGGACGCATAATAATATAATAATAATATATCTTTATTTACTACAAGTACATGTACAAGGTATACAGGCCTAGCTGACATCAATGACATACTACTATATAGAAAGCCGCTTGTTATGCTGAGCATTTCGGGCAAATTAGGTCCTTGTCTCAGGATGCGACCCACACCAGTCGACTAACTCCTAGGTACCCATTTTACTAATGGGTAAACATAGACAACCAATGTTTCTACCCGCGCTGGGAATCGAACGTAAGTAAGTGTTTATTCAGATATACACAAATACAGTTACATAGATTATCATACATAGCAGCATATGTGTCAAGGGCCCAAGACTGTTCAACTGCTTCCCATCGTACATAAGGGGGATTACCAATAGACCCTTGGCTGTCTTCAAGCAGGCACTGGACAGGCACCTAAAGTCGGTACCTGACCAGCCGGGCTATGGTTCGTACGTCGGACTGCGTGCAGCCAGCAGTAACAGCCTAGTTGATCAGGCTTTGATCCACCATGAAACCTGGTCACAGACCGGGCCGCGGGGACGTTGACCCCCGGAACTCTCTCCAGGTAAATCCAGGTAACCCAAAAAAGCCAGAGTGACTTATTTCCATTGGGGTTCTTTCCACCTGCCATTTGCTGCCCCTGGTCACCTAGGGGTAGGTCTTTCTATCATCTTAAAGACCTTATGTTCAGTTAATGCTACACGATGTCATATTTAACTTAATATTCACTGGTTAATATTAAATGGTGGTATAAACCTTGGTAACCAATACAGACAAATTGGTTTAAAAATAGAGAATGTAAAAAATAACTTTAGAAAGCAAAATTATGTATATTGAGAGAAATTAAGTTTTGGGAGGATTTTTTTTCCGAAATAGCCACTTCGGAGAATATGTGTGCCACATATATGTATATGTATATGTGTGCCACATATACATCCTGTGGACAGTAGCGCAAATGCATATGGATGTACAAAGTACATAAGGCTCCAGAAGGGTTAGCAGGAGTACATCTGGATTTATATCTCCACTTGTTTTATCTACTACAAGCAAATTGAGAATATTTTTTTAAACACATCGGCCGTCTCCCACCGAGGCAGGTGACCAGGAAAAGAAGAAACATTTAATAATCAAACTGAGAATATTTGCAAATATTCTTGATATATCACATATATTATTACGCTGGCTGCTTCTATATCCCCAGTAAGTGGACAATTAAGCGTATAGTGTTCCAGAATGTGACCATAAGGCTGACCACATATTGCACTTTGCATTTAACTTGATCATCTGTGTCTGTCAGACTTCCGGAATACTTGTGACAAAACCTAAGCCTGGCTGCTGCAATATTAGTCAGTGTGTTCACAATGCAAGTTGCTCCGTAAAGATGCTTATCAATGAACTTAGATTAAGTCATAATAAACGGCTGTAAATGAATAAACAGAAAGATGGACAGGAGGCTCGAACCGTGGTCCCGAGATCAACAGGTCCAGCGCTCTCTACGGCTTGGGCTACGTTGCTTCCCTATTAGAAGCCCCGTAGCCAAGCGGACTACGGTTAGAGCCTCCCGTCCATCTTTCTGTTTATTTATTTTCATGTTCTTTTTGTCATAACGAGTTATAGATTTACTCAGACTTTTATCCTAATGTACCCAAATTATATTCTGAATTTTCCTTCAGGGTAATTTCCTTCAATAACTTTTCAACTTTATCATGAAGACGTAAGTCAATGTGGGATAGAGTCCATGAAAGATTTATATTAATTCCTTTTTCTCTGTCTTTCGATTATGCATACCTGCTTTTCCAATGAGCATATTATTAGTCATGTGAGTCAAGTGCCTTCAGTGATGACACAGAATCAGTAATAATCAGAGCCGAGTTCAGTGTCACGAGTTAATTTTAATGCCATTAGGATGGCAAACGATTTAGTTTGTAATGTAGACGTCCAGTTGTTAATTCTTATACCTAACGCAACATAGTTGCTATAAAACTTTTCTAAGGAAGGGGGGCAAAAAAGAGATGCAGTCCTGCCAGTAGACTCCTGCTTGGATCCATCTACTACTACCACTACTACTACCACTATTACTCCTCCACCACTTTCTCTTGGTCCCGCCCCTGTCGGCTGGCCTCTATATAAACTCCCTCCCTCGTTTCTTTTTGTTAGTGTGACTTTGTAAATGGTCCAAGTCGGACCGAAACGTCGTCGTAAGCTCCTCTCTTCTATATACGGGTTATTTGTGTAGTGTGTGTGTATTTTATTATATATATTTGCCAACAATTTTGCGAAAAAAAATCGTAAGTGATTTAAGGAAGGGATTATTACTGATAAGTTTCTTGGGAGGGACTTGGAGGTATGCGATATTAAATAAATTCACCTCCCATGGAGGAGTAATATTTTTGTCTACAAAGGTACAACTCATGCAGTTAATAAAGCTGCATGTTTCCACAACACATTTAAATCTGTTTATTTAATGTTAATAACATTTGTAGTGACAGTGTCTGATTTATTTTTAACATCATTCAAAGCGCAGTGTTAATCTCAATTATCCTATCACATTAAGAACCCTGAAAGACGACAGCCGGCAATAATTCTGAGGGCTTCGTTTTGCATTAGTTCCAAGGGGCGAAGAGAGTTTTTTCTTACACATTAAAATAAGAGCAGCATAATAAAGGATTTAATATAAGCTCTGTACATTACTCTCACATTAGTACCATAGTTGGAGTTGTAGCCAGCAACAGCTCTGAGAGTATTTTGCTTACCTTTGCAGTTATTTACTTATGGTACGTCTGAGTTCTGAAGATATCGTGAGTAATGAAATTCTCTCCATGGGCTGTTGATCGATAGTTATTTAATGTAATGTCTGACTCGTATTCAGAAAAGAGGCAGTCTTATTCATCCATATTTTTACTCGTAAAATAAATCAGTTTCAATCTTCATAAGCACTCGCTAGGTTGGTGTTAATAAGAAATGGGAAGTTTTCTTGTTTCGGCCCAATAATTTATGAGGTCATTAGCTTTTTTTAGAGGAGGATGAACAACAGTATCACTCTTTTTCTCCTAGGTATTATATTCATACCTTCCCAGGCTAGACTTATAAGGGGCAGATCTGTTTAACCCACCAACAAATTATTCCCCTACGTCTTTATTTCAGTTAACTGCATTTCTTAGTGCGGTTTGGAAGGTACTAAATTTTCTGGGGTTACAGTCACGATATGCCAAGTCTTCTAGCTGTACGCGTTTAGCCTCGCAGTTGTGGATCGGTTCTTGATCTGTGAGAAAGTTCATATTGGTGGCATCTAAATCATTAAATTTTTGTGTGCCAGTGAGCTCGTAATTCTTTTACAATTAATTCAAACAGTTAAAGAATTTTCTCCATGATATGAGTTAAGATATTATTTTTGTTTTGTATTTAGCTTCTTGATTTCTAAAAATGTGATCAAGATTGACGGTGTGAGGCATGGAATGTCATCAGATAAAACATCATAAACTATAAGTCATGCATAATATATGGACAAAAATGCGGTGGGAAAAACACACAAAAGAGGACAAAGAATTAAACACATGTGCAACATCTGGGTATCTTTACTTTGTAGACGTTTCGCCCTCCAGTGGCTTTATCAGTACAGTACATGGACATAATCTGAAGACAATAGAAATATTTACAGAAGACAGTGGAAGACTAGGTAATCAGTCCCTCAGCCTAGGAGCATTATATAAGACGAAGTAATCAGTCCCCTCAGCCTAGGAGCATTATATAAGACGAAGTAATCAGTTCCCTCTGCCTAGGAGCATTATATAAGACGAAGTAATCAGTTCCCTCTGCCTAGGAGCATTATATAAGACGAAGTAATCAGTCCCCTCAGCCTAGGAGCATTATATAAGACGAAGTAATCAGTCCCTCAGCCTAGGAGCATTATATAAGACGAAGTAATCAGTTCCCTCTGCCTAGGAGCATTATATAAGACGAAGTAATCAGTTCCCTCTGCCTAGGAGCATTATATAAGACGAAGTAATCAGTTCCCTCTGCCTAGGAGCATTATATAAGACGAGGTAATCAGTCTCCTCAGCCTAGGAGCATTATATAAGACGAAGTAATCAGTTCCCTCTGCCTAGGAGCATTATATAAGACGAAGTAATCAGTTCCCTCTGCCTAGGAGCATTATATAAGACGAGGTAATCAGTCTCCTCAGCCTAGGAGCATTATATAAGACGAAGTAATCAGTCCCCTCAGCCTAGGAGCATTATATAAGACGAGGTAATCAGTCTCCTCAGCCTAGGAGCATTATATAAGACGAAGTAATCAGTCCCTCAGTCAATCTTCTTGCCTGTGCTTCACAGTCGTCATGATTTAACTACTGATTTGTTTCTTTACTTTAGATTCACTATAATTTATACAAAAGAAACTGACAAGTCCCACTAAAACATCTGAAAACACAAGATATTGACAAATATAACATGTACACTAATTCATGATAGTAGCAATTACATAGCATCTTCCCGCTATGAACATAGCTGGATTCTAACCCACCACCACCAACGTTTGGTAGGGGATGGGTAGGGTGTGGTATTCTATGAATTATAGTGGTTTAGTGGGACGTTTTAGGGCTTGAGATGGATATAATGGTGGGTGGGCAGGGTGTAATCCCATTGCCTCTTTCCCTGATTCTCCTTTCAATGTCTTGTCAGCGCTTAATTCTCTTCCTTAGCTATTCCTTCTCATTTTCTGTTCTATCCCTATCCAGGTACACATGATATATACATGTACCCAATAACCATTCTGTCTGTCTCATGATCCTGTCGAGTGTCACTTCTCACACAAGGGTCACTGTGGCCGTCATTTACCCATGAAGTATCTAATGATTATCTGAAAACTTGCTCTCTGTCTTATGCCAGCCTCGCCAACTGTGCTTTAAATACAGCTTTGATCTTTTTCTCCTTCATCCACTCTGTCGTATGTATGTGTGTGTGTGTGTGTGTACTCACCTAGTTCCCACCTAGTTGTGGTTGCAGAGGTTGAGTCAGAGCTCCTGGCCCCGCCTCTTCACTGGCCTCTACTGGGTCACTCTCCCTGCGCTATGAGCTTTATCGTAGTGTGTGTGTGTACTCACCTATGTGTGGTTGCAGAGGTCGATTCACAGCTCCTTGTATGTGTAGGTATGTGTGAATACGTGCACTCTTCTCAATATTTTTCTGCCTGTATATTCTGAAGTACATGTTATTATGCACTGTAAAGGTTACACGGGGCAATAAATCTTGGTAAATATTTCGTATGGTATTAAAGCAGGAAAAAGCCACTAGGTTGGGTGAGAAATGTTTGGCCAGCCTAATACCCTCGTCCTCTCAGCCACGTGTGGATGTTTATTTACAAGATTGGACTGGAGGGAAAGAATTATAGTATACGAACTAGGAAGAAAACTTCCTATTTGTATATGACATTACATTTATTTCTTATTTTTTTTCTGGTTCGCTTTTATTTTGAAATCATTTATCTTCAAATTCAGTATTTTTTTCACTGGTGTAGTGAGTAATGATGGTGGGTTGTCAGTTGCCCTTGACGCTGCTATTATAGTGATGTTGATTGATGTTCATCATGTTGATGTAGTGAACTATGACGTAATCTTTGTTTACACGTACTAGAAGCTGAATAATTAACGTGAAGTGTGTGTGTGTGTGTGTGTGTGTGTGGGGTGTGTGTTGGATTTGTTGTTTATGATTGTAGTGTTTTTGTAATTATGTTTGTTTTTGTGTTTGTTGGTGTGGCCAAAAAGGTTTGTGAGAACCTCCCCTCCCTTGCAAATAATATTAGGCTCGACACTACTGAAATAACCCTTCTTGGATACCTATTCCACTAATTCACCTTACAGATTGATGACATGTATTTTCATTGATTAGATTACGTCAACTCTTGCCTTTCCAAACTCCAACCGAGACTGATTACCTATCTTAATAAATAGTCTTTGTCTTCAAATTCTGATTAGTGAATTTGTATTGATAAAGCCACTGGAGGGCGAAACGTCTTCAATTAAGACACCCAGATGTTGCACATGTGTCTTAATTTATCTTGTCGTTATTGTATACCATTCTTGTATAACGAAATTCTATTAAATATAATTTTTTTCATTATTACTTAAAATCAAAGATATATTTTTTTCCATTATGTTTAGAATGATTTTCGCAAATACATTGATCGTCCAGTTTGGTCTGTTTGCCAATTTATCTAGTTTGCCGAAGAAGCCCAGCGAAAATTTGTTTTTGCCATAAATCAGCGAATATCGATCTAATCATTACGAAAAAATATATATAATTGATTTCAAGTATTAGCAAATAAATGTATATTAATCTATGATATATGTCGTGCCGAATAGTAAAACTGTTCAATTTGCAAGAACTCGTTTAAATTAAGTCCTTTTTAAAATTTTCTCCTATACGTTTAAAGATTTTTTTTATTTGTTAATAATTTTGTACCAAAAGAACCTTTGAAAACTTACCTAACCTTATTATAACAAACGCAATTTAATTTAGCCTAATCCAACTAAATATATTTTAGATAAGTTTACAATAATGTAATAATAAACAATTAAATATATTTTTTATTGCATACACAAATTTTCATTTGCCTTATTCGGCAAGAAGTGTGTTGCTATTTAAGCCAAAATAGAAAAGTTTACCTATTCGGCACTATATATATATATATATATATATATATATATATATATATATATATATATATTTTTCAACAAGTCGGCCAAGTCGGTCGTCTCCCACCGAGGCAGGGTGACCCAAAAAGAAAGAAAATCCCCAAAAGAAAATACTTTCATCATCATTCAACACTTTCACCACACTCATACATAATCACTGTCTTTGCAGAGGAGCTCAGATACGACAGCTGAGAATATAAATTAATCCTATTAATATTTTTAATTTAAAATATATATATTATTTAATGTAATAAATATAATAATTATATGTACCATATATATATATAAATTATAATATATAATATGCAAAAAGATCCAATAAAACAGTTTAGATATCAAATATGTAAAATACAACAATGAAATAACTTAAGTTAGAAGATTTAGCGAATTTGCACTACACAATTTTATTTCTCTTGAAAATGTGGTAGTCAGTTAAGCAACTGGAATTTACCTATTTCCATATATTTTTTATATATATATATATATATATATATATATATATATATATATATATATATATTAATTTGTTTATATTATATAGTATGTTATTATAAGTCACCCATCTTTGAAAGCGCAGGTAGTTACATCTCGCATCTGGAACTCGGGACCTGATAAAACATTATCTGAAGTATTCCACATAATGTATATTAGCACACTCTTGCAACAATGAAAGCTAAACACAGTAATGTGCTGACACATGCCTTCTAGATGCTCAACCAGTGCCACTTACAACCTTCTTCACTTTCCCGAGACGGCATTTACACCTTTCATCTATCTCAGATTTTAAACCTCCTCTCTCAGTTTCAACTCATTCTGAATGACCAAACAATCTCGTTAACTCTTGCTTTGACTTCTAAATTTTACTTTGCATCTCACTAAACCGTCTTATTTCTTCACACCATAATTTATGGATATTCACACCACACATTTCTATATTCTCCAATGCCTCCATGTTCTTCCTGCCTACAGCCTTAAAAGAAATTTGACCCTGGGGGTTTTTGAGCTTAGTTTTGATTATAATAATTTATTACCATTCTGGATTTCCAGAAACATCTGTGAAATCTATCTCTCTTGTCTCCCTCGTATATTTATTGATTCATCTCCTCTTCTTTAGCATCCAAACATTCACAGTCTACACCCAGATATGTAAATTCGTTTACTTTCTCCATAATCACTTCCTTAAATTTCACATACCTGGAGAGGGTTTCGGGGGTCAACACCCCCGCGTGATGGATCAGGTCGGATCAACCAGGCTGTTACTGCTGGCCGCACGTAAGCCAATATACGAACCACAGCCCGGCTGATCAGGTACTGACTTTAGGTGCCTGTCCACGACCATTCTTAAAGACAGCCAGGTGTCTATTAGACAGTCAGGGACCTATTAGGAAGTGTATATTTACTGACACCTCTACCGGCTAAGCCTACAAAAATGCAACGACTTAAAATGTCTTTACTATGGGTCGATAGAATAACTCAGTGTAAACAAAGTAATCCTATATAAATTCATTTCAAAAAATAAGTTTTGCTAAAAGTCGCAAAATACGACGCCGACTTAAACGTTGCCGTGCCCGACAATGGTAAACAGAGACCCAAATGTTAACTAACTCCTTCACAAAATTTGGCACTTTGCACTGCTTCAGTTCCATGCGTTGTGGTAGAGAGGTATGGGGTTATGCAACACAAGGATCTCTTTCTCTAATCACCCAGCGACCATAATGCATCGAGTTGTCTTAGTTGGTTTAAGTTGTGAGTGTGCTGTGATGTGAGTAGTTGTGGTAGTATCAAATTGGAATTAGCAAATTTTTAATAAATTGTAAATTGGTAATCATGGTAGTAAATTAATAGTGATAATTTTTAATTTATGATACAAATTATTTCCTTCTGTTACTTTCTCTTGCTGCCATTTCCTGCTTCTGCTTATCTCTCTCACTATTTCCTGTTTCAGATTCTCTCACTATTTCCTGTTTCAGATTCTCTCACTATTTCCTGTTTCTGATTATCTCACTATTTCCTGTTTTGCTTCTCTCTCTCACTATTTCCTGCTTCTGCTTCTCTCTTACTACTCTTTCTTGCTTCTGCTTTCTCTCTTACCTCTCCTCTATTTGCTTGTACCTGCTACACCTGCCTCTGCATCCCTCTTGCTACTACTACCTATCTCTACTTTTCCCTCCTAATACTCCCTCCTGCTTCTGCTTCTCCTCCTACTTCTACTGCTCGCCTTTGCTCCTCCCTTCTACACCCACCTGCCTCATCCATAAAATCTACTCCTCACTTACATCACCTACTTATATTAAACTTCTAACTTTACTCTCTCTCTCTCTCTCTCTCTCTCTCTCTCTCTCTCTCTCTCTCTCTCTCTCTCTCTCATTTTAAATGACAAGCTCATTTTCTTCCCAGAATTTCTTGCTTATTTTCTAGCTCCATATTTGTTTCTTATTCCCTGCAAAATTTACTAATAATTACTTAGAAACTTTTATAATTAGCACATTCTCACTACTTCTTAACCTTGTTTATTCCTTATCCTCCTTTCGTATATACATTCTCACTACTTCTTAACCTTGTTTATTCCTTATCCTCCTTTCGTATATAATTTGTTAAAAATAGGTCACATTCTAACTTTCTCCCCCTTACCACCCTCTGTATCTCCAGGAGCTTTATCAAGCTTAAACCTCCTGGAGAGCGATACGTTGCCACAATAAAATGTCACATTAGTTGCATCTGCGTCCATTTACCTAATATTTTGCCTGTAATTCTACCATTATTACTAATTCCACCAGTTATTCTCCTTCCCTCCTTCACCTACTCTCCAGTAGACAAACTACTGATGTATACTCTGCTAGGAAACTTATTTCCATAACAATTTACTGTACATAATGTAATATATTTAGGTTTAAGGGTACGATAGTAAGATCAAATTTAAGTTAATTGGACTGGCCGAAGAAGGAAGTGTGATGTGTACATGTACCGAACGTGATAAAAGAACACGTCTTTCTTGATTCAGGCTCCAGTAACCAACATGTTTTATACCAGTTCATTCAAGAATCTTGTGTATATGATATTTAGTGGTTTTTGTTCTGATATGGGAATTACAATTGAATATAATACACGAAGTTTGATGCTTGAGGGAGTGTTGGGGAGACTGAGCCTCCAGGCCTGGGCAAGAGTACTTAGTTCTGTTTTGTAAGAGGTCTGTAACTGGTTCATACGTTGGATTACGTGCGGCCAGCAGTTACAGCCTGGTTGATCAGGCCCTGATCACCGGGAGGCCTGGTCAAAGACTGGGCGGCGGGGCCGTTGACCCTCGGAACGACTTCTGGGTAAACCCCAGGTAGGTAGCTGACAAATTCACGAAGAGAGTGACATATTTCACAGCTGATAGAAGTACTGTAACTCACAGTACACGCAGAGGTGAAGTCTCTCTATATATATATGGATAGTAACACAGTACTCCAGTGTCTTGGTCAGTTATAACAGCATTCAAGTTAAGATTAAAACTGTCCCAGAACTGACATGTTACACTGGGCTCTGCAAACTGCATATGTAAGTGGCTTATGTTGCCTGTTATTTAAGGACCTTTGCGTGGGTTACGAGGATTACTTCCACTACCTTATTGTATGTTATAGTAATAATATTAATTTAAAATTTTCTGTTTTTGATAGAAAACGAAGTTCCTCTGACTGTACCCATAGGAAGGTAGGCCAGGAAGATTGGTCCCAAATCTACATTCAAACAAATACGTAAGCTACAAGAGAGTCTGGAATGACTGTACAGAATTCCCTCAATGAAGAGTAAGCGTTACATGAAGACAGTGACTGATAACTCAGTAAGTGTAAGGAGACCAAGACACTTCAACTCTCTTTATACATAAAGGTAATGACCATCAGACCCCTAGCCATCTTTAGGAGGAAACTTGATAAACTCTTCAAGTCAGTTTGTGATCAGCCAGGCTGTGGTGCACATGGTAACTAGCAGTAACAGTCACGCTGAACCAGCCAACCACCAGGCGGGTCGCGGTGCCGCTGACCCCGAAACAATCTGAGAAAACGTCAGGGAAAAAATCAGTTATCTCGTCATTTTTGCCTGGTTTATTGCATAGTTTTCATGTATTTTCCTTGGTATGTTATCCTTCTCGATATTTATTAGTTTTGTTTTAAATCTACTTCGCATATTAATTATCTGCATTCAGTAGTTGAGTCAGCTAAGATTGCTGATATATCGGCGCAACTTAGATTAGTCAGCAGCTCAGTAATTAGGAATCATCATAGTGTTATTTTAGATCTGAGTTATTTTTTAATTGAATGAAGATATGCTTACTGTTTTCTAGTCTCTCTCCTCCTTGCATTACTGAATAAGATCACAGTCTGTAGTCAGAACAAGATCCAAGAGTGTATGTGTGGAGAGAGAGAGAGAGAATAAGTAAGCAGGCAAGCCAGAGGAAAAGAAGGGAGGGGGAGGGTGCGGGCGAAGGAGATAAAGGGAGGGTAATCCAGCCAGATCCTGAAGTCCTGCATCTTTCTCTGGATGACTCCCAGGGGACCCAGGGAACCATGGACCAGGTCAAGCCTCCCAGATTATCAAGCCAGCCTTCCTATTTTACCGGGCCCTCAACTCTTCTGTGTGTGTATATATATATATATATATATATATATATATATATATATATATATATATATATATATATATATATATAAACTGAATTACCCAGGTTGCTGCTAAGCTGACGAGGCATTGAACGTGGAACACAAAAATTACATATTTTGTTACTTTAATTTTCAAGAAATAGGATTTTTGTGTACCTTATTAAATATTATTTATTCATTTATGTTTGACTCTGGTGGCCGCACATTCACATGATTTTCCTAGTGACTTAATGAGGAATTTTATTTATACGTTTTTCTTTTGATTTTTTTATGTACACGTTTACCAAGTCACTGACTCAGACCTCTGATCTTGTTTGAAGTGTTTTACACACTGGTGACCTGTGATACCAAGCAGTGACGGGGTGGGGGGACACGGTGGCAGTGGTGAGGGATCGGAAGTTGGCGGACGGGAATTGGTTGGGGCCCTGTCCCTGGACCCATTAGGTACCTCTGTAATCTTTCGACTACCGCCCACAGGATGGGTATGGGGTGCATAATAAAGATATTAAACTGGGAAGGAGTATGGTCATAAGGAGTATTACAGAGGGTGTAGGAGGTGGAAGAGGGTGCAGGAAGGGAGGTGGGTGAAGAACGGGATGGGTGGTCAGAGAAGAGAGTGGATATGGAATGGAAAGAGGTCGGAAATAATGGAGTCGTGAGGAAAAGGATTGGTGAAGTCATTTAAGAAGTTTACTTTATTATTAAGAAACAATTCACAAGCTGGATGAAACACTCGTCACTCTGCCACTAAAACCATTCTCTTAAAACCCACTCAAATTGACCAAGACCACTTAGTCCTCCCTACCGTTCTGTCTTCTAGTTTACCCACAACCATTCTCACTGTTTCCAGCCCCATAAGAAAATTGGAAAGCAGAAGCTAGCAGGAAACAAGCTTCAACCTGGACTTTTAACTTCATCTCTTGAATGTTTATATGTCGTAAGAACATATTCTGAATTCGAGTTCTAGCTGGATTGAAGTTCTAAAAGACTCACTGTTTTGTTGAGCAGCTGTCACCCATTATATACCTCTGTAATCTTTTGACTACCGCCCACAGGATGGGTATGGGGTGCATAATAAAGATATCAAACTAACTGTTTTCTTAGTAAGGGACGTTAAAAATATTGTGTAATAGCTAGACCAAAGACTTCTGTGGTGCGAAAGGTTCTGCTGCAATAACAGATCCATCCAAGCTGGCTGAGTCAAAGGTGCATACCAAAGGTATGTCTAATTAGAACTATTCAGCAGAGCGTATACAAGAGACACGGTTGGCCACACGGAAGACGAGACGAATTACGGCTGGTGTAGAGATATGGTAACTACTAGAAGTAGTAAACAGTAATCTTTTGTTATGAATGAATACGTTGTTTACACAATGTTGAAACATTATTGATAATTAGAGTTGTCCATTTCTGTATATAATGTTAGCTCAGGACCTGATCTTAAGTATGCAAAGGAAGCTCATTACTGATGATTACCTCTCACGAAGAATATAAAAAGTAATAATCAGGAATAGTTGAATGATAGTGTGATATTCGAATTATTTAGCATTCATAATGCATTATCTCCTCTCTCTCTCTCTCTCTCTCTCTCTCTCTCTCTCTCTCTCTCTCTCTCTCTCTCTTTAGACACACTTGCAACAACTGGATATCATTATCTGAAGACGTTTCGCCAACCAGTAGGTTTTTATAAGCTCAATAAAGAGATGAAATGCAAAGACAGGTGATGAAATAATCAGTCTCTCAACCTTTGCACAACTGTACACAAAAGTCAGCACTGGAAGCTTGTGTTAAGTACCTTTGTCTTGATGAAACAGAGGTGGAAAGACTTGCAAGTATTTCCCACATGTTATGAAGCATGAATAAATATATATATATATATATATATATATATATATATATATATATATATATATATATATAAATTGTCAAGAGCCGATTAGGTAAAACTTGCGATTTTGGCTTAAATAGCAACGTTCACCTTGCCATATAAGACAAGTGAAAATTTGTGTATGCAATAATTTCGCCAAAATCATTCTGAACATAACGAAAAAAATATATTTCATTGTGTTTGTTTATTATTAAATTAATGTTAACGTATCTAAAATATATTTAGTTAGGTTAGGCTAAATTAAATTGCGCTTGTTGTAATAAGGTTAGGTAGGTTTTCAAAGTTTCTCTTGGTACAAAATTATAAATTTATACATTATCATAAATGAAAAATATATATATTTAAACGTACAAGAGAAAATTTTAGAAAGAACTTAATTTTAAATGAGTTCTTGCTAATTGACCAGTTTTACCTAATCGGCACGACATATATAATATATATATATATATATATATATATATATATATATATATATATATATATATATATATATATATATATACATATACATATACATACACTATATATGAGATTTTTTTTATTAACACATCGGCCGATTCCCACCAAGGCAGGGTGGCCCGAAAAGAAAAACTTTCATCATCATTCACTCCATCACTGTCTTGCCAGAGGGGTGCTTTACACTACAGTTATAAAACTGCAACATTAACACCCATCCTTCAGAGTGCAGACATTGCACTTCCCATCTCCAGGACTCAAGTCCGGCCTGCCGGTTTCCTGAATCCCTTCATAAATGTTACTTTGCTCACACTCCAACAGCACGTCAAGTATTAAAAACCATTTGTCTCCATTCACTCCTATCAAATAAACTCACGCATGCTTGCTGGAAGTCCAAGCCCCTCCCACACAATACCTCCTTTACCCCCTCCGTCCAACCTTTCCTAGGCCGACCCCTACCCCGCCTTTCCTCCACTACAGATTTATAAACTCTCGAAGTCACTCTGTTTTGTTCCATTCTCTCTACATGTCCGAACCACCTCAACAACCCCTCCTCATCCCTCTGGATAATAGTTTTGGTAATCCCGCACCTCCTCCTAATTTCCAAACTCCGAATTCTCTGCATTATATTCACACCACACATTGACCTCAGACATGACATCTCCACTGCCTCCAGCCTTCTCCTCGTTGCAACATTCATCACCCATGCTTCACACCCATATAAGAGTGTTGGTATAACTATACTCTCATACATTCCCCTCTTTACTTCCATGGACAAAGTTCTTTGTCTCCACAGACTCCGAAGTGTTCCACTCACCCTTTTCCCCTCATCAATTATATGATTCACCTCATCCTTCATAGACCCATCTGCTGACATGTCCACTCCCAAATATCTGAATACATTCACCTCCTCCAAACTCTCTCCCTCCAATCTGATATCCAATCTTTCGTCACATAATCTTTTTGTTATCCTCATCACCTTACTCTTTCCTATATTCACTTTCAATTTTCTTCTTTTACATACCCTACCAAATTCATCCACCAACCTCTGAAACTTCTCTTCAGAATCTCCCAAGAGGACAGTGTCATCAGCAAAAAGCAACTGTGACAACTCCAACTTTGTATTTGATTCTTTATCTTTTAACCCCACACCTCTTGCCAAGACCCTCGCATTCACTTCTCGTATAACCCCATCTATAAATATATTGAACAACCACGGTGACATCACACATCCCTGTCTAAGGCCTAGTTTTACTGGGAAATAATCTCCCTCTCTCCTACACACTCTAACCTGTGCCTCACTATCCTCATAAAAGCTCTTCACTGCTTTCAGTAACCTACCTCCTATTCCATACACCTGCAACATCTGCCACATTGCCCCCTATCCACCCTATCAAACGCCTTTTCCAAATCCATAAATGCCACAAAAACCTCTTTACCCTTATCTAAATACTGTTCACCCACAGTGGGGCTTTGTTTAACCCACAGTGGGGCTTTGTTTAACCCACAGTGGGGCTTTGTTTAACCCACAGTGGGGTTGTTTCCCAGGCTGTTAACCACAGTGTTTTTAACCACAGTGGGCTTGTTACCACGTGTTTGTTTCCCACAGGGTTGTTCCACAGATCCACTGTCTTTGTACAGGTGACATAATACGAGATTTTTTTATTCAGTTTACTAAGACAAGTGACTATTAAAATGATCCTCTTCACATGAACTCCTTCTGGAATACCTGGATTCTTATGAAGGGTTCTCGATCCGAAGAAATTGAGCTGTTTTTCGCCTTTCCTCTGATCAAACATGATCCCTCCCATTTCACAAGCGCTATATGACTCCTGCGGTTTTAGATTTGGCGCATGAATATATAAAATAAGTCTCTACACTATATAAATTACGTAGCAATTTTAGCTTTACCGTTTTTCGTGGTTCTATATGTTGCATCAGTATTTATAATGCATGAACATAATCTACATCAAAGTGGTTATGGTGAAAAAGGAATTACAGCTGTCATTTCCTTTCTCAGATCAAACCGAATTACTTCCTATTGACCAGACGCTATATACATGGCCCCCTGGATTTAAAGCTTGCCCCGATTTATTACCTTTAAGTTTGCTCTATCATTACTGTTATTATTACTGTAATTAATTGTATTTTTATTACTATTTCAGTTAAACAGTGTTAAGTGTCGACAAATACTGTCATTGTCGTAAGACACTGAAAATATATTTTCTTGGTTAGAACTGAAAGTGTGAAATATCTTAGCGAGTGAAGTGTCGTGTAATATATTATCCATGATAATGTTCCTCATCCTTACTGTGTGAAGGCTCATTACACCATCCTTACACAGTAGTTCTGACAGTGAGATTACAGGGTGTAGTGTTGATACGGAGCTCCGTCAGTACCTCCGTCAGTAACGATACTGTGGGTAGTCAAACCTAAGCACCCTCGTTAGCAAACATACTGGTTGCCATGTTGGCATAAGCGGGTTTCCTCAGTAAGGATACCGGGTGTAGTGCCTACACGAGACATCCGGTTGCTTCGTAATCAGTCTTCAACACGCTTCAGTTCCTGTCGCCTGGACGTATCCTCCAGCAGCAGGACGTCAAGCATGATGTACCACTGTAGGGGTCGTCTGCTCCTGTGGCTCCTCCTCTGCTGCTGCTCCTGTGAGTACGAAACAGTTTCACCATTGGTACAAGCAAACTCACTCGGAGCAAATAACAGTAGTTATATCTCGACTTCACTAAGAGGTCCTCAGTAGCAGAGTCAGCTGACGAGGGCCTCAGCGTGACACCGATAAATACAATATTTAAATCTTAGTTTTAAAATCGCCAATGGTTTGTTTGCACCAGTGACCAGTTTTAATAGAGAGATATTTTTTACAGATGTTCCAGATTCATTGATGCCAGGTGGACAAGAGGAATATTCCAGTATTTGTGTGTAGAGAGAGAGAGAGAGAGAGAGAGAGAGAGAGAGAGAGAGAGAGAGAGAGAGATCTGTATAAAATCTTCCTTCGAGTTGCAGATGATGTTTGTACTAACAAGCCAACAGTATGTGGTATTTTGGAAGATCTAAACATTGCGGATCCTCACTTTTTATATGTATGTCTTGCCGAATAAGCCAAATCGACGAGTTAGGCATATAGAGGTATTTTCTACCGAATAAGCAGAGTGAAATTTTGTCTGTGCCGTAAATCTGCTAAAATCAATCTTTACAAAACGAAAAAAATATATATTTCATTGGTTTTAAGTAATATTAAATAGATTTAACTGATCTACGACTTGGTAGAATGCGTTTTTTTTGCCTTAGGTTACGTTAGGTTTCTAAGTTAGGTTTGGTCAAAAAAAAAAATTCTATCAATAGAAAAATATATCAGTAAATAAATTATTTTTTGGAAAAGTCCAATTTATAAGCGACTTCGACCTATTCGACAAAGTCGGCTTATTAGGTACTCCCGCACTCTCTCTCTCTCTGTCTCTCTCTCTCTCTCTCTCTCTAACACGCACACACACACAGGAGCTATGTCTCTACCCCTGCAACCACAGTCTCTACCATAGACCAGCTAGACTAGACCAAGTTTCCATCCAACAAGGTCGCGTGGGGTGGCGACAACCGCTGACTTCAGGAAGTGGGAAAAGGAGACATCCGGGAGGGAACGGATGGATTCCTGGATACATGAACCTGGGGAAGGCTGGAGGCGAGGCTGACCTTAGGGAAGTGAGAAAAGGGGGACATCCGGGAGGGAACGGATGGCTTCCTGGACTCATGAACCTGGGGAATCCATGAATACTGGCCGTGGAGGCAGACCTTGGGGAAGTGAGGAAGGGGAAACATCCGAAGGCGGATGGATGGATTCCTAGACACATGAACCTGGGGAAGGCGAGGGTGCTGGTTGTTGAGGCAGACTCTGGGGAAGTGGGGAATATCGGAAGTGGAACTGGTGTCCATTATCAAACTGAAGACGGCTGCCTCAACTCCCCCAACAACTCTGCTGGTTATATAATAACTGTAATAAATATTTCTTCTCTATCTCACTGTCACTTCTGCTTCCCCGATGTTGTACTTAAATATAATTTTCACTCGCTAAATATCCAGGTAAGTGTATATTAAATACTCAATAATGTTATGTAATTAATTCATGTTCAGCGCTAAACCCATATGGGTCATTAAGCGCAACAAGTCGTGGAGGCTTGATCCTCCGTTTGCTGAGCGAGAGACAGACGTACTTCCTATTAGTTCTCACCTATTCTTCCATTAGATTTTTTTTGTGTGTGTACTCACCTATTTGTGGATGCAGGGGTCGAGTCACAGCTCCTGTGCGTGTGTGTATGTGTGTGTGTGTGTGTGTCTGCGTGTGTGTGTCTGTGTGCGTGTGTGAATCTGTGTGTGTCTGTGTTCTTACCTATATGTAGTTGCGGGGGTTGAGTCGTATGTTGTGTATGTGTGTGTGTGTGCTGGACAGTAATGTATGACCTTGCTGAGTGGCAAGAAAGCAGACGTGTATCTTTCCTGTTTGCTCTGACATTATTGGTGTACAAAATCGAGTGACCAGGCATGGTAATTTGATTGGTTTGTTTTGTGTATTAGGAAGGAATACTAATACAAGCTTAAAGAATCAGTTTGTTCCATGAATCCGGAGAAGATAGATACATTTACCCAGGGAGTGTTCATGTTCCTTATGTCAGGGTTTCCTCAGAATACATAAATAACCGAAACTTAGAATCTTACGGTGATGTTTCGGTCAACTTTAACCATTTACAAGTCACATTAACACACAAGGGTGAGGATCCCTCGTCTTAAGCGCTCTGTTCCTATGTGCGGGTTAATTGTGTATTGTTCCAGTCACGGTATTGTGCCTTTTGTTCTTAGAATGACTATTTTACGTTAATAATTATTCATTTGTTTATACTTTCGTCACTCTATTCCTGTGAAGAAAGATATTTTCTTCAGACGTGAACAGGAGATACTCCAGAGGATTTTTCAAAGTACCACTTCCAACATTCATTTAAGTCACTGTCCCGGGTGTCTTTTATCTCCTCAAAAATAAAAATTATCCAAGACTTGGCTGTCTCTACCTCACTAATGAGTCGCCTGCAATAAAAAACTTTTTTTCCAAAAAATGCCCCGAACTTGTCTCCCCTTACCTCACATTCTGGCCACCCCACTAATGAGTTGACAGCAAAAGAAAACCTATTGACACATATCTAGCCACCTCTCAATCAATTGTCTCTCCCATCCTCGTTCCACCTTTCCACCTCCACACTTTTCCACCTCCACACTTTTCCTCTTCCACCCCCACTCCACCTCTCAATGATTTCGTTAGAAAGGTACCTGTTAAGTATTGACCGAAATAATTAAATTATATTTTTCGAGATTATTTACATGCAAAAGAACAGATGAAGAATGAGTAACTATCATAATTTTTAAAGGGGTGGACCGGTAAGCCATCAGAAGGCCTCGGTCAGATGACCAAAAGGTCCAACGGCGGGTCATCATCTAAGACCCGCATCAGGAAATACATGTTCTCTTTCCTGATTAACCTAACCTAACCTAACCTAGATGAATATTCCATTTTCTTGGTGAGAAAGCATTGTTCCACCCTTAGTATAAGTTTGGTTTACAGAATTACCATAGATATGTTTCTAGCATCACCTATAGAGGAATAACATAATGAGCCTCTGCATTGCCACTGTATTTTCAAAATCTACGAAGAAGGAATGAATTAAAAGCTTACAGCTTTATCTTCCAAGATTTTATTCGGTAAATCTTCATAAAAGAATCATACTGTCGAAGCTCACATCTACTTAATCTATTCTGATAAATATTCAGATCTTACAAGCACTTTATTCATAATCATGTTAGGTAAATGTTAGGTAAATGTTAGGTAAATGTTAGGTAAATGTTAGGTAAATGTTAGGTAAATGGACACAGATGCAACTACTGTGACATTTTATTGTGGCAGTTGCCACAATAAAATGTCACATTAGTTGCATCTGTGTCCATATACCTAAGATTCTGTCGGTAATTCTGCTGTTAAAACAAATATATTTTGAGGTATCCTCCCGAGTCCTCTGGTCACCCTCAATCTGTGAGAAGGATGATTCCCCATAAACTTAGGCTGAGTAGTTGTAAATTTGAAAATTTTCCCAAGCTTGTTAAAAAGCTTAGATTCATTGAAATTAGATCAGTTACTAGGAAATGCCTTTTCTGATCTTCTTTAAGCTTTCACTGCTGGTTGTTTTTACTATAAAAAAAGCTTAGCATTTACCTTGAGATGTTTAAATTTCCGTTTGTCAAATTTGCTACATAAATTGCTTCCCTTATAATAACTAGTGAATACCTCTTCCGGTCGGCTTGAAACCCTAAACGCTGGCACACTTTTATATGAAGCATTTTTGTATTGATTTTGAACTGTATAGGTGCCAATTTGCCAAGTTTTTAAAGCACTTTTATCAAACTATATTTTCTTAAGAATTGTAGAGAATTTGAAATATAATATAAAAAAAACTGAAGAAATTCGCATTTTTAGGACCTTTTTTAAGTTTAACAAAGATGTACTTTCCTATTTTCAGAATATTTTCAGGAATTTTTCACGTTCTCGAGAACGCCTTATTCACTCGGCTTCAAATTTTCAAAGCTATTGTACTGCATCTAGGATGTGAGTTGTGAGACTATTTGCATGTATGGTATTGCAATACACTCGCAAACAGGCGATATTAACAAGCCAGTACAAGTTACAGGGATATGGAAATCTTTACCTCTAGATCTTTCGCAATCGTGCGTCGTCAGGAGCTATGAAATGTTGCAAGGCTAACAACAGATTGGGGAAATTCTCTTTGTCTCAAGGCACAAGTGTCTCAATGGCGGCTCATGTGGTTGGTATTGTAATGGAGTGTGAATCCCATTTTCTAGTTTTAATCTCGAATATACTTGCATTATTGCTTGATTTGTCCTCGATGCTAAAGCGGGGTTCTTGATCCATGGAGCTGGCCTTCTCTTTCTTGGGTCGAATCTGAATGCTTCGCATTCCTAAGTGTTATGTGACCCTTATTGCTTTAGCGCTTTCCCACTATTGTGAACAGAATTACAATAGATGGGCCCACTTAAATGAAACTCAAGTCACCTTACTGTGGGTGACCAAGCAATGTGTAACATTTTTACCACTTGTTTCCTCTCTGTTTCTGTACAAGAGGGCACAAATTAAATACCAGAGACCAATAACTATATTTGTCAAGAGGAGAATAAATTATGGAAGATGATAGTCATTAACAACATTGTTCTCAGATTACTAGATGCATTAAAGGCAAACAAGGTCATTCGGTCCTGTCTAAATATTTTCAAGGATTCTAAAGGCATGAAAAGAGGAACTTTGCATTTGTATTGGTGGGAGATAAGTCAATAGGTCAAATTTTATTTTGTCAGTAAAACTTCAAATTTTCACCTATGGATCTATACATCAGAACTAATACATTGAAGGATATATACATCAGAACTAATACATTGAAGATCAGTAGGGTCATTAGGTTATCGAATGAATATCAGTACCACAATTTCCGTAACAAAACTGGCAATCGCTCAACAAAACACAACGGCCCTAAAAGTCTGAAGTCTATCAGGTGATGCATTCTCCAGTTATTGCACAAATTTCATAATTTCTAAGATTTTTTTATGTATTCTACCTACACAAAATAAATTTATTGAGTGGTATCTTGTAAGATGCATCAGTCATTCAGTATTGAAGTCATTGGAAAGTAGTATACTTAAATACATTTAACGTTATTTAAATGTGAAATTTACGCCTGAGCACTTTCATTCCACTCTGTTCCCTCGGCGAGTCAGGATACAACTTTCTGAGAATATTTCAAGCCATTCCAGGCAACTTAGAATGAGCTTTAAAGCACTGATCACAGGGCACTTGCTCACGTCTGTATCTGCAGGAACCCCAGGAACCCCTCCCAGGCCTGGTCATAGACTGGGTCGCGGGGATGTTGATCCCCGGAATGCCCTCCAGGTAGACGCCAGGTAGGTACGGTGAGCCAGCGTCTCATGACTCACGAGATCGTAATGACACGATTGCAAACACGATTTCGTCGGTCTGGAGTTTCATGACTCTTTGACCGCGGGTTCTATTCCTGCCCGTGGTATGTTTTTTTCAGCGTCTCACAGCTGAAGCTCATCGGTTAAGCCTTCCCAATCATATACGGAAGTTTAGAAAAAAATGAAGGTTATCATATAAAGATTCTCCTTCTTGGAGGCCCAATAATTACAAATCAAATCAACATGTA
>WNWK01000081.1:290000-350000 GCA_009830355.1 Cherax destructor
AATGCATGTGTTGATTGCAATTTTAATAACCCACGTGCAGCCTATGTGAAATTAAGCCAGTGACGAAACACCAAAGTGTAGGGGATAGAAAGAAACACAATATTAAAATAAGAGTAGATTTCCATTTTCGTCTGAGATCTTCAGAAAATTTTCTTAGAGTACATGAGAGTTTACCTGAAAACAATTTCGGTCCAAGACCAGACCAGACCAGATAAGTAGCAATTAAACTTAAAATTGTATTTAGTTACATATATGTTAGAAAAAATCCTTTAGATACGATAATATGCATTAACATCAAATAGGTGATATCACAATATGCAAAACCACCCCTGTGGAAAACTAGCAGAGAAATTCTTTAAACTCTTCTCCGACAAGACTACAAGGAAGGTCTTCCCGAATGAAAGGACCAGAGTGTGGTCTCCAGAGGAAGGAGTCAGAGGATGACCCCCGTGCAATCAAGAACAAGCGGACACAAGAATTCTAATTAACCTATTAGATGCAATGAAGTGTGAGTTGTCAACCTGCCAGAATCGGACAGTGGATAACGCACTTGCTGTGATACTGATTAGAACGTTCTGTCTTCTGCTGACGGTCTATTCATTTTAAAACATGTGGGTGACTTGTAACTAGATCAAATGTATATACCGACAATACTGTGAACAAGACGCAATACACCACCTGACTATATTTAAGATAAAGCCCACCAGGGGCTTCAACAGTCTAACACAGAAACAAGAGAAGGGAGATTTATATAGAAACCAGGAAATCGGCGTTTGGTACTAAAACTGGACGCATGCGTGGGCGAAGTTTGCTAAAAATAAAAGTACGATGTAGAGAAGCGTAAGGTTCTGTTCCTAGAAAACAATAATTAAGGAATTTGTAAGCTAAACGGCACGAAAAGTCTCTAGGAGTTCTGGGTTAGCAGATACATTCCTTAGGATATTTACAAAGCAAGGTAATGAAGAGATAGGTAGAGTAGATGGTCCGCATATCATCTATCACTAAAATCCTTTCGCAGAGCTACTATCAAGTAGTTTCTAGCACTAAATTGATCTTCACTGGATAAACTCCTTTGGCATACCTATCTTTAATCCTACATATTACAGGTACATATCTAAAGTGAACATCTGGCTTTCTTTGGAGGGTACAAGAATATTCTCATATTTGTATTTAAACTTTCACCAAACATTTTTCCAAAAAATTCATTGTAACTTTAATGAACGTTTTAAATTAAGATTTTAATTATATAAGGTTACATCTTCTTAATGTGCTCTGTGCTCCTAACACATGCGTCTCCTCCATACCAGTGTAGAAATTTAGACTATTGAAATTCAATAAAACTTGGGGATAGATAGTTACAAATACTGTGGCCGGGTCAGTTCACCAAAAATTTGGCGTGGGACAGATCGGCAGTGCCCCCTCCCCTGTAGTTGTGGTTGTGGTTTTGTGGCTGGTGTGGTTATGGTTGTGGTGGTGGGTGTGGTTTTTGGTTGTGGTTATGGTGGTTGTTTGGCTGTGGTTTATGGTTGTTGTGGTTATGGTAGTTGTGGTTGTTGTGGTTGAGGTTGTTGTGGTTGTGGTGGTTGTGGTTGTAATGGTTGTGGTTGTTGTGATGGTTATAGTGGTGGTTGTGGTTGTTGTGATGGTTGTGGTTGTTGTGATGGTTATAGTGGTGGTTATGGTTGTTGTGATGGTTGTGGTTGTTGTGATGGTTATAGTGGTGGTTGTGGTTGTTGTGATGGTTGTGGTTGTTGTGATGGTTATGTGGTGGTTGTGGTGGTTGTGATGGTTGTGGTTGTTGTGGTTGTTACGGTTGTTGTGCTGCTTCATATTCTTCATCAAACTCATATTCCTTCACCGCTACTACACTCCATACCGACACTGCTAATACTGTTACTATCTCATTACTACTACTACTACTACTACCACTGCTGCTACTTTTATTACTAATAATATTATTACTACCACCACTACTACTACCTTATTATTACTACCACCACCACTACTACTACCTTATTATTACTACCACCACTACTACTACCGTATTACTATCACTACTACTACTAACTGTTTTCTGGCTATCTCTTCCCTTCTCACCCAAGTTGTAACTTGACGTAGCTCGAGGACCGACCGAAACATCAGTATAAGGTTCCTCTTTAAAGTGCGAGTTTTTGGTGACTTATACCTTTTTACTTCCAAGTTGGTGAGAGTTTGTGCGTGTCGTAAACTCTAGAGGAAGCATGATGTACCATGTATTGATCCAGCCACGCTCACTACTTACCCACTTCAGGTATTCCGCTGCCCTTGCTTAATGCTTCTGACAGACAGCGTTTTTTGGTATTTGTTTCTCACCGGATGTATTTATAATAATTATAATAATAATCTTTATTTCTACAAGTACATGTACAAGGTATACAGACCATAGCTGACATCAATGACATACTACTATATAGAAAGCCCCTTGTTATGTAGAGCATTTTGGGCAAATTATGTCAATTTTGTCCCAGGATGCGATCCACACCAGTCGACTAACAACCAGCAGCTTTGTTTTCAAGATTTACAACGTGGTTCTTCATAGTCAGTTTGGAGTCGAATTTCATGTCACTAATTAATGGTCCAAGTCGGACCAAAACGTCATCATTATTTTACTGGAAACGCCTCTTACTGTTTCCACCCATACCGGGGGATCGACCCCCGGACCACAGTGTGTCAGCTGAGTGCGCTAGTAATTGAGTGATTTCTCAAGTAGGTTTGTTTTCCAAGTGTTTTATGGGTTTAACCCAACTGGTGGAATATACGAGTTACACAAGAAATTTGGAATACAAATCCGAAGAGTGAAATAAATATAACAAGGATGGGAGGATTTCTGGCTGCGAGACTTGACTTTCTGTCTAATTATTAGCGGATGGAGGATCAAGCCTTCACATGTTGTACTGAATAACCCGCACGAGCTTAGCACTTCATATATATATATATATATATATATATATATATATATATATATATATATATATATATATATATATATAGAAAAGATTTGTAAGGAAACAGGACAAGTATTTCCTGGTGCGGGTCTCAGGAAGATGACCCGCAGGTGGGGCTGGGGAGTGTTAGATGTAAATGTCCAGCCAGCGGGAAGAGCCTTCAAGTCAGTGGTCGCAGGTGACTCGTAACTCGTGAGAATCCATATGGATGTTTAATGCAAGAAGTTATAAGATGTAGTAAGAAGGAAAACGTCTGGTTGGGTGCAGTATGTCATACCAGGGGTAGGGAATGAACACGTCAGGATGAAAGCAGTCATACCAGGGGTAGGAATGAACACGTCAGGATGAAAGCAGTGTCATACCAGGAGTAGGGAATGAACACGTCAGGATGAAAGCAGTGTCATACCAGGGGTAGGGAATGATCACGTCAAGATGAAAACAGTGTCATACCAGGGGTAGTGAATGAACACGTCAGGATGAAAGCAGTATGTCATACCAGGGGTAGTGAATGAACACGTCAGGATGAAAGCAGTATGTCATACCAAGGGTAGGGAATGAAAACGTTCAGTTGGATGCAGTGTGTCATACCAGGGGTAGGGAATTAGTTTCCAAATTACTCCTGGCAGAGCTAATTAGTAAATATCACTTAAGTGGCCACTTATAGTTTTCAACCACTTAACAAAATTCTTAACCTGAGCAAGCAGTTAACTACTTCTCAAGGGAAAAAAAAGAGTGCAATTCACTCTCCTTTTACAAAGTAGATAACTCAGTTGAGTACCTTAACGGGTTTAATATATCTACAGTAAAAGAGTATATACTTTTTAGGGCATATTTATAAAGTCATACTGAAAGTAATATATCCAAGTTCATGAGTGAGTGGTTATATATTTACTTGGCAATTAATATTTTGTCGCAGGGAAAATTACATTAATGATTTTTTTTGGAAGGTTGTCTAGTACAATTTACACTACATCCTCTTGAAGATATTTACTTATGTCTCCTCTCCCACTCTCAATATTCCTCTACTGTTGCCTTTCATCGTTGTAATTCTCTCTCTCTCTCTCTCTCTCTCTCTCTCTCTCTCTATATATATATATATATATATATATATATATATATATATATATATATATATATATATATATATATATATATATATATATATATATATATATATATATATATCCATATAACCTTCTCTTAACTCCTTACTCCATCATCTCATTGGACCTCTTTGGGTCAGCAGATGTCTTGGCCTAAAAAGGCGTCATGACCTCGGGTAGCAGGTCAAAACACCGCTGCCACAACTTTTACATTTACATTCAAGATAATTTAGAAATTATTTATGCTATTTCTCCAGTTCAAAAAAAATCGCTATGAATTATAATGATTTACTGAAATATTCAGTTTCTTAATACAGCATTATTTTGTAAGTTTCCTTTCAAGATTAAGGTTTTGAAGGTCAGCGAGGAGACTCCCACACATAACTGCCTGTTCTTGTTTAGTTACGTAAGAACATGAGAAAGGATGAGCAATGCAGAAGGCCTACTGGCCTTATCCATTCATGTCCAACTCACACCTACCCACTCCCACTCATGTGTTTGTCTAACCTATTTAAAAAAAAAACACACACAACGTTTTAGCTTCTATGACGGTACTCGGGAGTTTGTTCCACTCATCCACAACTCTATTACAAAACCAGTGTTTTCCTATATCCTTTCTAAATCTAAAATTTTCCATCCTGAAACGATTGCTGCGAGTCCTGTTTTTGTTAGATGCTTTTAGCATGTTTTTTTTTTACTTGCAACGAGTTTTTTGAGGAAATAAGACCTCTCCACTTATTGTTTTCACTGGACTGTTTTCAGTCACTGAATCAACCGACCTGAAGTTTTACGCCTCACTCGCCATGGGTTCAAATCCCACCCGTTCCGTGGTTTGATAGTATATTGAAAATTTTTTAAATAGGAGACACTGTAAATAACCTATAAAAGGAAGCATAATGCTCAAAGTATAAATGAGGAGAAGAGTTTAAGGGTTACACTAAAGGAAAGTTTAAAGACATTCTGCTATAATGAGTTTATTTACTAAATGAAGGAAACTGTGATGCAAAATATCAGTGTACAGTTACTCGTTATAATATTAGTAGTTTATTAAACCTCTATCAACAGTGGGATTCAGAGATGAAAGGTGATATCCAGAACACAGTATTCTCAGGATTCTCCACTGACCTTTAGAGACAGCTCTAGTCTTTTGGCTCTCACTATAAGTGGTTGCTGTCAGTTTTCACCAAATGAACCTTAAACTGTCAGCCACAGTGCAACTCTCCCATATGTCAAATCACTCCCTACGAAAGCCAAAGACTCGGCAGGAGATGCAACATTCCCCCAATGAAAATCAGGGGCGCCACGAGTACACTGAGAGACAACACAATAAGTGTCAGGGGCCCAAGACTGTTCAACTGCCTCCCAGCATACATAAGGGGGATTACCAATAGACCCCTGGCTGTCTTCAAGAAGGCACTGGACAGGCACCTGAAGTAAGTACCTGACCATCCGAGCTGTGGTTCGTACGTCAGTTTCGTGCGGCCAGCAGTAACAGCCTGGTTGATCAGACTGATCCACCACAAGGCCTGGTCTCAGACCGAGCCGTGGGGGCGTTGACCCCCGAAATTCCAGGTATACTGCAGGTCTACCAGGCCGGTCAGGCTAACACTGAACTCTCATATCTCTCATTCCCCGTTCACTCCACCCTCTCTTTTCCTCCTAACCATAACATTATAATCATAGTGCATCTGGAGGTGACAGATTTTGTAAACAAACAGCAGGGATAACCATGAAATGGGGAGGTATGCCTCAGAGTATCCTTCCTGGTATCCCTCATGGAAGCGGAAAAAACAACAGAGACAATGAATATCGCGTCGACCTTGCCTCATAATACAGGCTCTTGAATGGAAAAGATTGAAAGCTCCAAAACACAAACAAGAGGTATAATGCTGACATAACTTAATAAAGCTCAAGCCTGAGCGAAACGTAATCCCAATAAAAACTTGTTCTGCATATTGTCTTTATTGTACATCCCCACGAGTATGATGTAATGATATTGGCTGCAGAGTAAATGAGACCGAGGGTAGTATACCATAGGCAAAAAGTAACTCTCTCAGCTCAGTTTAGAACAAAATAATGGATCCAGGGAGTGTAAATCATACCCTGCCTCCCCAAACACTCGTAAACACATTATTGTTTATATATTCTGGCCTCCCAACTCTCCTGTGTTAGTGTGACTTTGTAAATGGTGCAAGTCGGACCGAAGCGTCGTCGTAAGTCTCTTCTCTCTCTCTCTCTCTCTCTCTCTCTCTCTCTCTCTCTCTCTCTCTCTCCTCCCCTGTGAGGGTTATTTGTGTGTTGTTCCAGTCACTGTGTTGTGCCTTTTTGCTTATGGACTCCGCAGGTAAGCGTCTTATTCTTTCCGCATCAGTGCTTTATGAAATAAAGGTACTCAAAAACACTGAAAAAGAATCTCTAACCGCTATTCGCTAAATACTTATGAGAAATTATTGAGTACGTAGCAGCTGTTTGGAGCCCCTGCGAACAAAGAATAACAAACTAGAGGTAGTATGGTCTTTTGCCATCAGTCTTTCAACGAAGCTGAGAAACTATTTTTTGTAGTATTATTGTTATAATTTGATCTCACGCCACTAGATCAAGTGAAGACATGGCCGAAACATTCAAAAATATTCTGGGATGAAGAAAAAGGCATTTATGTTCTGTTCAGGGCATTTATTAAAGAAACTTTTCTCCACGAGTGGCTTTATCAGTTCTAATACAGAAATAACTAAGAACTAGGACATATAGTGGCAGGAGTAAGCATACATACTGCAAGAGCATAATAGTTGTAGTTGTAGTTGTAGTAATAGTGATAGTAGAAGCACATCTGTGGTGAGATTGGCTGGGTTTGAGAAGGACCTGTCAACATGATACAACTGTCCCCCAGAATGAGCAATATTCTGTTCATCAACAACTTGGATATAGTGTAACGTCCAGATTTTTAATGGGTTCTGTTACTGGCGACAATTAGAGAAGCTTCTCTTCACTTTCATCGTTGTAAATCTTCCTTAAACCTAACCTCAATGACCTTCATAAGATATATAACATCACTCACGAAATCGTAATGACACGATTGCAAACAAACCATACCACGGGTGGGGTTCGAACCCGCGGTCAGAGAGTGATGGTCTGGAGTTTTGAGACTCTCTGACCGCGGGTTCGAACCCCACCCGTGGTATGGTTTATATAACTTCGTCTCTATGTTGGACAAACACGTTTTTAACATCACAGTTGCAGGCGTTCTTGTGTTCCCGGATTCTGTTATCCAGAGATCTTGTTGTTTTCCCTACATATATGGTACTTAATATGGTACCGTTCCCTATATATATATGGTACTTAACACACCAACTTTGATTAATGGGATAATTCTTGGCTTTAGAATGAAATAATGGTAAAGCTAAAGTTCAGGTTTCCTCACAAGACGTCAATAATTAATTTAAAGTTAAAGGAACTTACCCAAACATTCCTCTGTAATTTAAAGAATTGTTATCATAGACGCAAACATAGAAATTTCTTATATATTTCACATCATTGAGGTCACATTCAACACAGTGGTACCCGGAATCATAAAAAAAATTACAAACTTCGGTTAATTTACATTAATCCGATTCCAAGTCAACCAACTTTATACAACAAGTTTATGTAGTATGTGAGTTAAGAGTCGAATAAGCAAGTGAGTTGCGATTAATGACACAAAAAATCAAAGTTTTTACAAAAATCAATTTTACAGGATAAGAACTGTTATCCTACCTCAGCTCATTTCAAAGCTCTCGGCCCTCAGGATGCCACCCACAACAGTCGGCTCTAACACCCAGGTACCTACCTACTGCTAGGTGAACAGGGGCAGCAGGTGTAAGGAAACATGGTCAACGTTGAGCTGTAGTCATCCCTTAATGACTACATAGCAAGTCCTGGGAATTTAATTTCAAACGTACTGAATGTATACATTTTAATGAGTCGAAGTTTTGGAATCTGATAATAACTTCATTCAGTATTGTCTTATATTCCTTCGCGAAGCCGTACACACGAAGTTTACACACCAAATTAATTTTCTCTCGAGTTGAAATGATCTTAATGTAATCAAAACTTTTTTTTCTTTGCCCCAGTGAAGGATGGGAACAGATAGTGGAAGATGCTATAAGATTTTACTTATTACCAGATAAAATGTTTGGTATTAAATACATTCCACGGAACGGGTTGGGCGTAAGCCACTGGGCCAGCTGGCTACAAGATTCATCCAGCTATGTGTTTTACGACTGACTCGCCATGGGTTCGTACCTCACTATTTCGTGAGCCACTAAATACATTATTGGGAGTAAAGTCGAGCAAGGGAATGTTGTCTTGTAAAAGGTTATGATATGGTGAATCAGAGAGATTTGCATTCGAAATGAATTTCTGGAATGTAATTTAAATTAAAAACTTTCATCATGCTTCTGTTATCAGTAGATAATACATCTGGTATCAGTAGATAATACATCTGTTATCAGTAGATAATACATCTGTTATCAGTAGATAATACATCTGTTATCAGTAGATAATACATCTGTTATCAGTAGATAATACATCTGTTATCAGTAGATAATACATCTGGTATCAGTAGATAATACATCTGTTATCAGTAGATAATACATCTGTTATCAGTAGATAATACATCTGGTATCAGTAGATAATACATCTGGTATCAGTAGATAATACATCTGGTATCAGTAGATAATACATCTGTTATCAGTAGATAATACATCTGGTATCAGTAGATAATACATCTGGTATCAGTAGATAATACATCTGGTATCAGTAGATAATACATCTGGTATCAGTAGATAATACATCTGTTATCAGTAGATAATACATCTGGTATCAGTAGATAATACATCTGGTATCAGTAGATAATACATCTGGTATCAGTAGATAATACATCTGGTATCAGTAGATAATACATCTGGTATCAGTAGATAATGCATCTGTTATCAGTGGATTATACATCTGTTATCAGTAGATAATACATCTGTTATCAATGGATAATACATCTGGTATCAGTAGATCATACATCCTGAGTAGATTGGGAAACCAAGACATACAATTCTGCATAACCATATACAAGACCCTTGAAGGAAAGTACCTCAATGCCGGTGAAGGGCTCTTGATCCATGGAAGAAAAGAGTTCCATAACAATTATAACAATTTACATTCATGTGACAACAAATTTCAACCCACAAACTCCTGTCCTCCAAAATGGTTTGAGATTGAAATGCTAATTAACAATTGGCAGACGGGCGAAAATATTTACAAACATTACACAAAAAACACAGTACTGCGTACTTATAGGCGGATTGTACAGGTTCGAATCCTGCTGTCAAGTGAGAGATAATGTTATTAACTGAAAACAATGCGGTGGTTTCTTTGATTTTACATTTTTTTTTTTTTTTTGCAGATCGAGACTTGTTAAAGCAAGGGAAAAAATCCCTTCTTAATAATACATTCTACTGCCTAAGTGTAAAAAGTCAATAAAATATATGGTAAATAAATACACTCGGAAGATATAATGCAAGGATGAAAAAGAGAGCAAAAAAAAATGCAATTTAAGAAAGTACTTAGTATCGATGGCCAAATAGAAACTTAAGTTGATATGACACATGTGTAACACTTAAGTATCTTTATTCCTAAACATTTCGGCTACGCATCTGGTATCAGTATCAGCTACATAAAGATACCTAACTGTTGCATTTGCTTAATACTTATCAACTCACAGAAAAGCTGATACATAGCCACATTAGAAAAAATAAACTCTAGTAAAGAACCTAGTAATAAGTTTGAAAAAGAACGTGAGTAAACTGGCAAAGGATGGCAAGAAATTATGCCCATTACTGAACAGATTGTTCCACGAGATTTCCATGATATCATGGAAGATCTCCATGATATCAGGAAGATCTCCATGATATCATGGAAGATCTCCATGATATCATGGAAGATCTCCATGATATCATGGAAGATCTCCATGATATCATGGAAGACCTCCATGATATCAAGGAAGATGCCGAGACGCAAGAGGTAACAAGAGGAATCCTCAGGATATTCGAAATAACTAAAGCAATGTGATCGCACATAATACCATCATCAGCACTGAGAGGACGAAGAGAGAGTCTGCAACCCACATAAACAAAGGGAAGTCAGGTGAGTACCGGAAAGCTGGAAAATTTGAAGCATAGAGCTGTAGACCCTTTGTATTGACAAATCATATAGGATAAGAAGCCTACATAAATGCCAGAAGTAAATAACCAGTATGGAGGCAGATATAACTATCATAAGAACCTTCATGAGTTATACGACAGATTAAGAGAAAATATCAGTAAAGACATTGGATAACTAGACTGAATCTTCGTAGATTGGAAGAAAATAACTGACACAGTGCTATTATGCCTTAGGTGAGTTAAGATAACGAAATAAGTGTAAAAATAGAAAGCAGAGGGTAATAGTAAGGCGGCATCAATGTATAAGGGTCATGAGCGATCAGTATTTAGAACAGTTCATGTTGTTGATGTGCATAGATAACCTCTCGAAGGTAACTAAATCCAGTATATTGTTTGCTGATGTAAAATTAATGAGAAAGAGAACAGGAGAGGCAAAAGAAGAAACTCCCAGTTGACATGAACCGGTTGCAGAGGGGGTAAGGAAAGTGGCTACTAGAATTCAGCCTTAATATTTGCAGTTATGACGGTAGGAAAGAGGCGGAGAAGACCAGGCGTGAAACACAGTCTGGAGGGAGACATTAAACACAATGTGTGTGTGTGTGTTGTGTGTGTGTGTGTGTGTGTGTGTGTGTGTGTGTGTGTGTAATATGTTAAATTCATCTTGAAAGAACCCTCACCTGGTCAGGTGTGTAAAGAAAGTCGAGATGTGAAGGTTCACCAGATGGTTCCAGAGTGAATGATCTACGAGGAGACTTAAGGAACTAAACCTAACAATTTGAGGAGAGTGGAAGAACGGAGGCAATATAATTAGGATTTAGAAAATATTAGGGAAAATAAGCAGAAGAGGCAACAAGCTAAAAAGTACCAAAATTAGCCTTATTTTTATGAAATTACATTTTACGCTGTTTCATATTTTGTCATCTATTCGAGGAAAAGAGTGGACAGGAATAAGTTGACTGAAGTACAATACAATTGTCCTCAAACATTTGTTAATTATACTATGAATTAAGGAAAGATCCTGGACTTCACATTACGAAAGCAAAGCAAATGCGATAGTAATTATGGACGAAGTAGATTATAGGGGAAAAATTACACAGCTGAAGACGCAAGTGAACTACAAGAATGTAGAATGTTTAGTACCCTGACATTAAAAAAGAAAATAAGCGGTACCAACTAAAGGAGGACATTTTAAGGTATGTTAATGCAGATGAATAATTTCCCTTTGAAGTTAATAAATAAATCTTTGAACATAAGGTTATTAAACCAACAGAATGTAAATTTTATTAAGAAGTTACGCTTGGATACCAAGCTTTCTCAAGCTTATATAGACTACGTGAGGGAGCTGGACAGGCACCTAAAGTCAGTTCTGACCAGCCGGGCTGTGGTTCGTACGTTGGTTTGCGTGCAGCCGACAGTAACAGCCTGGTTGAGCAGGCCGTGATCCAGCGTGAGGCCTAGTCATGTACCGGGCGGCAGGGGCGTTGACACCCTAGAACACCCTCCAGGTATACACAATGGGAACAAAAACTTATTGTGTTCCCCTCTCATATTCCATCACGATGGGACTCACGCTAAGTACTGACACCAGTCAGCCTGAGGTGGAGACTTCAATAGGTTAATGAGGGTATCGGCTTAGCGAGGAGTCAATAAAGGTGAGTAAGAGCTTCTTGGAGTGGACCGAGGCCGAGGCAAGGCCGGTGAGAGCCAATAATGGCCTGGGCTGCGACAGCTGGGCGCCGATGCTGGCACAGTGTGTTGTGGCCGGCTGGGTAGAGCTGTGAGGATTTGCAAGAGATTACCGAGAGTTATGAGTAGGGACATTGGGTGGAAAGGTAGGTAAAATCTATCGGTCGGGGCGGCGAGAAAGGTGGCTGACATTTAGATGTTCAAACAATGATAGTCATTAACGGGAAGGTTCCACTTAATAAAATCTTTGAATTGATGTGGTGGCGTTATTTCTTGTGGTTACAGAAACAAACCATATTGCGAGCGGGCTTGAACTCGCGGTTAGTGAGTCGTACGCATTAGCCACTGGGCGCTCACCTGGTTTTCCTTGAAGGAATCCTCATTACCTCTTCTTATTTCTGAATGACCTTACTAAAGTAATAATAATTATAAAAGCAATTATAATTATTATAAGAATAATTATAATTATAATAAACTGACTAGACATCAGCAACCATATTCAGCCCCATCAAGGTGATGAAGGCAAATATCCTGCACAGTTTTATGAGTAGGTATGATGGGGTCCTAGAGGTCAGAAATCAATAAGGCTGGTTGAGAGTAGCTGAGAGTAGGGGCCCGGAGGTGTGAATCCTCTCTGCAGCACAGTTACGAGGGTACAAACTAGATGACTATACTATACTATTTTCTCTCTCTCTCTCTCTCTCTCTCTCTCTCTCTCTCTCTCTCTCTCTCTCTCTCTCTCTCTCTCTCTCTCTCTCTCTCTTTACTCCAGTTCCGCTAAGTATGTACATGTATTTTAATGTTTTCCTGTTTTTTTAATCTCTCATCCCTTCACTTTCTTCTTTATTGCCAAGCTCCTTCACCCCTCCTCCCTCTTCCACTGCCTCCCTATCCCCTCTCTACACAAGCCTTCCAACCTCATGCAACTTTCTCCATTTAAAGACTCTTCTTTCTCCTTCTCTCTCCCTCTCCTCCCTCTTCACTCCCTCCACCACCCACCCTTGCAAGAATCCTTCCTTCCTTCCTTCTTTCCTCCTTTATCTTCCTTCTGACAATATCCTCATTCCATTAAGTCTCCCAGCTCAGGTTGCGCCTCATACTCCTAGCAACTATATCAGTTCTTCACACAAGATTTACAACACATTTCTAGGCTAAGTTAGAAAAAATAAATACAAGATAAAAGGCGATTAAAAATGGTGTACATAAATTGTACGCAAAACCCACAAGATAAAGAATTAGACACAGTCTTCACATTATGTCCTTGTATTGATAAAGTCACTGGAGGGCGAAACGTCTACAAATAAAGATACCTCACGAACAGAAAACGGGTAGCCACTACTCGCAAGTGTAATAAAACAGTCATATTTCAACTGTTCAAGGTACCTCCAACAGTCACCCATTTGACTGTTTCTACAAAAGGTTGTTATGTCTGCAGGCTTTACAGATTTCATCTCTGTAAGTGACCCATCCTGCTTAGTGGAATATGACAACTAGAGACAGCTGGCTTTTGTTCCCACTAATATATTATATTTAGCAAAACATTGCAGATGTTTCTAAATTTGCTTAAAATACTCTTACTCTCCTCTCAATAATTTTCCTACTCTGTCTCTCTCATTTTACTACACTAATTTCCTTACTTGGTTTCCAACGTCGTTATTTCAACGTTTCCTGTGCACTTACAGATGATAGTTTTTATTTTTTGTTTTTAGGTTACATAAACCCGAAAAAAGTACATTTAATAAAAATAAATTGCGTATAATGGCTTTGATACGTCTGACAACGAGTTACAGAAAATAATAATGAAACGTTCTATTCTGCACGATTGTCACTGGTGATCTGGAATAAGCTGACTCCTTTTAACAAATCTCAATTACTAGAATAAACCTATATTTCTTCCCCCACCTCTCTATAGAATTTGCATCCCTTCCCCATTTCTATAACCACATTCCTTCCCCAATCTCTCTATGAACCCACATCCCTTCCCCATCTTCTTCTTAAATTCATCCCTTCTCATCCTAATTCCATCCTTCCTCTCCATTTCTCTCTCTCTTTAAATCCCTCACCAATAAATCCTACGTTGTAAGCGGTAAAGGATGTGAAAACCCACAAATTGGAATATATTCAGAAACTTTAATGCAGTATGGAAACTTTACAAGCGACTACGTTACCTAGACACGACTTGGTTATGTTGAACGACTGACGCGACACAGTATAAAATTCCTCTCCGTACTGTGAACTGGTTAAGAAATATTTCAAGTGTAATAATGTTGGTGGGATTAGGAAGAGCATGGTCCAGCTAGCCTACACCTTGCTTTCTTAAGACAATGCTCTCCCTGTTCATCTTACGGTATGTAGGTACCTGGGTGTTAGCCGATTGGTTTGAGTCGCATCCTGAGGGACAAAATTAGCCTAAGTTGCCCGAAATACTCTGCATAACTAGGGACTTTTCATGTGGTATGTCACTGTTGTCAGCTATGGTCTGTATAAGTTGTGTCATTTATTTGTAGAAGTAATGACTATTATTATTATTATTTATATTATTACTGGAGGGATTATCCTTTTATATTTCACTCTAATACTTATATATACCCTCTGTGTCTCTGTATTGTTTGTAACAGCTTGACAAAGCTCCTGGAGAGCGAAACGTTGCCACTAAAAAAACGTCGCATTAATTGCACGTGTGTCCTTTTACCTGAAATATTCCAGTCATGATATTGTGACTTTTCTTTATGGTATTCGTATATATGGTTAGCAGAAACCCAACGGTGCCCCGGGTATATTTTTTTGTCTCGTAAGAAAAGATACATTATGCATGTAAATAAAGTTAATGAAAAAAAATATTTAGTAGTTCTTCCACTGGTTTAAAAAAAAAATTCTCTGCATTTGCCATGTCAGGAGGTGGGTGTGGGGGTCTCACAACCCCACACTCACCTTGTCACAAGGAAGGTATGGGAGACTAGTGCTCGTGCATCCTCCTTGTCAGGAGGTAGGTGTGGATGACTTTCAACCCCACACCTGTCTCAACAGGAAGAGGGTGTTGGGAACTCAAGGGAGATTCATGTCTCTGCACACACACTGTTAGGAGGAAGGTGTGGGGGATTCACGTCTCTACACTTACATCGTTAGGAGGGAACTGGGGACTTGTGCTCCAGCACTCGTCTTGTCAGGAGGTGGGTGTGGGGGACTCGTACCCCCACACACACTTACCTTATCAAGAGGCACTGAATACATCATAATTTTAGATTGAAATCAAGTCGGCTGAGTATTTGAATTACAACTGATGAAAGCAGAAATTAAATGGTCCTGCTGGTCGTCACCCCACAACTAAATTTTTTTAATGTCGTATATATTTTTGGTCTTGAAATCAGCATTAAAAAGAGTGCAGCAAAAAATCCTTCCAAGGATCTATTCCCTTCCCCTCTAATACTTTGGAATGCTGTATATATTTTTGAAATCAATATAAAATGACTTTCAACTGTTTCTCAACTTAGTGCAACAAACCAATGCCCCCTCAGGGATCCCTGACCCCTTTAATTAAAAATTTTGAACGCCTTGTGCTCTAAAACCTGCTTCTGGGTACACAAACTAAGTTACTGGTAAACAAAGCATACACATAACTAAAAAAAAAAATCCTCGTATAATTTGTATGACACAATATGATGTCAGTGAAGTTTATAATAAATGGGACATTTGTGCAACATTTGGGTATCTATATTCTGGAAACGTTTCTACAATAAAGATACCCAAGTGTTGCCAAGCCTCACATTTAATAAAGATACCCAAGTGTTGCCAAGCCTCACATTTAATAAAGATACCCAAGTGTTGACAAGTCTCACATTTAATAAAGATACCCAAGTGTTGACAAGCCTCACATTTAATAAAGATACCCAAGTGTTGCCAAGTCTCACATTTAATAAAGATACCCAAGTGTTGCCAAGTCTCACATTTATTAACTAGTCTGTTTTGTAAATCATTTATACAAATATTTGTTATATAGCACAAAGTTAGTCATAGTTGTAGATCTGTTACTGAAGGTTTGTTATATAGCACGAGGTAAGCCAGGAGTTGTAAATCTATATGAATGGTAAATGAATCCTCCTCAATATTTCGTAGAGCTCATCCCTATTCTTAGGAAAATTATCGGTGGAAAACATGTAAATACCATGAAAACATAAGCAATGTGGTTGAATTAAAGATGAAAGGAACTTCATACAATTTACAGGAAGATCAGAGGTTATGTGAGTTTCACATTCACAGAAACCACATAAGATAAACACCATCGGACGTTTATAGCAGTCACCTGTGGCATAAAAGTCATGGGCCACATTGAGAGGTTAGGTAAAGTTTGTCAGGAAACAGGACAAGTGTTTCCTGACCCAGGTATTAGTCATATGATGACCCACAGCTGGAACTTTTGGTCATCTGACCGAGGCCTTTCGCTGGCTTACCCCTCCACTCCTTTAAAAATTATGGTTATGATTATAGCCATTAGAAATGAGAGGTTCACGATAGCACGGTGTTGTTGAACACGCAGGTTTCAGTGTACTGTTATATGAAGCAGTGAACACACAGGCTTCAGTGAACTGTTATATGAAGCAGTGAATCAACCAGACTAGTTTCTCGGAGGTGACGAGTAAGTAAAGAAGAAACAGTTCGCCGAATGTCAGAGTGCCACAATAATAATAATAATAATAATAATAATAATAATAATAATAATAATAATAATTATTATTATTATTATTATTATTATTATTATTTATATTATTTATATTATTATTATTATTTATATTATTTATATTATTATTATTATTTATATTATTTATATTATTTATATTATTTATATTATTATTATTTATATTATTTATATTATTTATATTATTATTTATATTATTATTATTATTATTATTATTTATATTATTTATATTATTATTATTTATATTATTTATATTATTATTATTATTATTTTTATTATAATTATTATTATTTTAAGTATTATTATTATTTTTATTATTATTTTTATTATTATTAGTATTAATTATTTGTATTATTATTATTACATCTACAAGTACATGCACAACGTATACACACATAGCTGACATCGGTGACATACTATACAGAAAGTCCCTGGTTATACAGAGCATTTCGGTTAAATTAGGTCAATTTTGTCTCAGGATGCGACCCACATCAGTCGGCTAACACCCAGGTACCTACTTACTCCAAGGTGAACAGTGGCAGCAGGTGTCTTAAGGAAATACGTCCTAATGTTTCCACTCGTACCTGGTGGAAAGTGTTTCCCAGATGAAGGTGAAGTTCCCCTGCTCTCCTAGCTGTAAGTAGGCACCTGGGTGTTAGCCGACTGGTGTGGATGACATTCCTTGGGGGTAATATCATACCTTAGATAGGACTGGGGTCTTTGAAATGAGCTGATGTAGGATAACAGCTCTTATCCTAAGCTGAAGGCTTTGAAATGACGGGTGAGAGAAATACGTAGTTGTCGTGTGGGTATTGAGAGATAAATATGGGTATGAAGTCAACTCACGGATGGATGGTGGAGTAGATATATTACGTGAGAGAGGAATAGTAACCCTGTCCAGTTGTAGGTCTATGGCGTAGTGAGGCCGACGCCTGCCTCTGGGCATACACATGCACACAAGCGTCTGACGTCACACGCAAAGGGACCGGCTTTGTAAAGCTAGGAAGATTCTAATACACTACACAAGTGTATATATAATACTGACACGACATAGTCTGATATCACGATAAAAACAGTGGTTCAATAAAGCAAGATAGGCAACAGCTGTAAAAATAAAGAGATACCAATAATTTCCCAGTGGAACTAATACTTAAGATCGTGGTAAAAGTGAGAACTCACCATGAACCCACTGTAAGTTTTGGGGCTCACTTGCCATGGGTTGAAGCCCCATCCGTTCCGTGGATTGTTTGCAATCGAATTATTACGATTTCGTGAGTCAGGGCTGATAGGCAACGCTCTCGATCCACACGCTGAGTATCCGTGGTTCGATCTTCGGCACGGGTAGAAACATTGGGCGTGTTCCCTTTTACCTGTTGTCCCGTTCACCTAGCAAGCAAGTAGGTACCTGGGTGTTAGTCGACTGGTGTGGGTCGCATCCTGGGGGACAAGATTGAGGACCCCAATGGAAATAAGGCAGACAGTCCCTCGATGACGCACTGACTTTCTTGGGTTATCCAGGGGTGGTTAACCCTCCGGGGTTAAATATCCGAACAAAATCTTATCTTATCTCCCCAAACATCACTTTCCACCCCTGAGAATAGTGAGGGGAGGGATAAAATGCACTCGGCGCTGGCGTCAGCATTCCTGTGTTGCAAGCGCTTCAAGCACACAAACAACGCTCACCACACCAGTCATGCGCACACACGCACGCAAAAATATGTACAACTGCACGAACTTTTCCTCCCCTCTCACAATCTTTCACTGAGAATTTAATTGTTTTATAATACGAAGTCAGCCAGGAGTAAAACTGTCACAGGCGGTCTGACTGCCAGGCAAAACCAACTTACTCGAGTATAAAACTGCCAGAGACGATCTAATTTAATTTTCTCTACTCAATTGTCCGTAGGAAAGAAGGCAAAGGAGCGAATCCTTTCATGTTTTGTGTTAGTCCTCGATAAGTTAACCAAATTATTAAAACAAATATCAAGAAATTTACTATGAATATAATAAGAGACAATACCATCTTCCCTTCCTTGGATTCAACCTGAATGTCTCCCATTCCCTCAGGATCAACATGACCCCCTACGGGTTTACCCCCCTTTCACCCCATCATCCCCCCTCATCCAGTGATTGCCTCTCGCTGTTTATTACCTGTATTACCCACACGGGTTTACTGCTTTACTTCAACTGTTTGAGTAATAATTAATAAGAACACTAAGGTAATATAAAATGTCGCAACTTGCGCAATTATTTTTGTATTTTATTTTCTATCAGAGTTACTAAGTGTTCACCTCAGACTGTTAACTGATAGCACTGTTGATTGCCTGCTCTGTTATCTGCCTGCAATGTTGACTACTATCTCTCTGCACTGTTGGCTGCCTACGTTAACATCCTGTAATGCTGACTTCCTGTACTCTTGATTGCCTGCAGTGTGGACTGTGTGTACTGTTGACTGCATGCACAGTGGACTGTGTGCACTGTTAACTGCCTGCACAGTGGACTGTGTGCACTGTTGACTGCATGCAATGTGGACTGTGAATACTGTTGACTGTCTGCAGTGTGGACTGTATACTGTTAACTGCCTGCACAGTGGACTGTGTGCACTGTTGACTGCCTGCAATGTGGACTGTGAATACTGTTGACTGTCTGCAGTGTGGACTGTATACTGTTAACTGCCTGCACAGTGGACTGTGTGCACTGTTGACTGCCTGCACTGTTTTCAACCTGCACCGAACATATCGCCAGAGGTGTATATGAAAAGAATAACATCAGAAAGACATGCGAAGATTTCCTGTTTTAGACAATGTCATGGCAGAGATCAAGGGAGATCCAAAGGTGCCTCCCTGTCACTTCAGAAGGAAAGCAACTGTAAAGAGCCAAGGTGCTTTCTAGCCACTTAAGGAAAACAGCTGTGGAGAATCAAGAGTGCTTCAGAACCTCTTAAGAAGAAAAACATATTTAGAAGGAAGAACTAAGCAAAAAGCTTGGAGAGGTATTCACAGTGGAGCAAGAAATGATGCCAGGTATCACAGCAGCAGTGACAAATCAGCCCATGCTAGAAATATATATATATAAAATGCCAATGCATTTTTGATAAATGTAAAGGATCTCCTAAATTGGGTCGAATCGTGCGCGTGTGTGTGTGTGTGTGCGTGTGTGTGTGTGTGTGTGTGTATGTGTGTGTGTGTGTTTGGTGAATATAACACTATCGAAAAGATATAGGGACAGGACAATGAGGAAAAAGTTTGGAAAAATTACGGGATTCAAAGTCAATTACAATTTCAATTCATCTTCTAGATTTTCAATTATAATTGCAATTACTTGATCACAAAAAAAATACAGTTATAATAACAATTTATATTTAATTTTAAATTATGTTCTTCAAGTGCTTTACATTTTACTAATGATAACATTTCTAAACATTCAAGATAATATGCAAACATTTTACTATACATTTTGTACTTAAATGTCAGTACTTGAACAATGCCAGGAATACCATTAGTTACATTTACGTAAAAATCAGTTTATTTATTACATTAAGATAAAAATCCTCAGATTACAGATAACTGAATAAATTTCGTTTCATATAATGTAATTTACTGTGTTATATCCAAGACATAATGATTAATATTTTTTTTCAATCACTACAATTTAAACAAGGAAACTACTCCTAGAAACTGATCACAATTGCAAGAATTGTTGCGACGAATTGTTGCAGAAAGTTGCAAAAGACTTACAATTTCACATGTAAAATATTATTGACTTTAGTGGTGCAGAATAGCCTGAATAAGTTACAACCCTTTCTAAATATCACTGTTCTTTAAGATTCAGGCTCAGAAGGCAGTCATAAATTTCTCGGTTGCACTCAGGAGAAGTTGGAAGGTTGCACTCAGGAGACGTTGGAAGGTTGCACTCAGGAGACGTTGGAAGGTTGCCCTCAGGAGAAGTTGAAAGGTTGCACTCAGGAGAAGTTGGAAGGTTGCACTCAGGAGAAGTTGGAAGGTTGCACTCAGGAGAAGTTGAAAGGTTGCACTCAGGAGAAGTTGAAAGGTTGCAGGCTCTAGCTGAGCCCTACTGGCTGTAAAATATTACCTTCTTTGCTAAATAATCTGACGGTGTTGTAGTGGCTGTGCAACCCCTCAAATCTTTTCCACTACCAGCATTACTACGACCACTTCTTTCTCTTCCTCTCTTTGTCCCGTCCCTGTCCCCCTGGCCTATATATATATATACTGGTTCCCTCACTCTTTTGTGTTGGTGTTACTTATAGATGGTGCAAGTCGGACTGAAACGTCGTCGTAAGCTCCTCTGTCCTATGTGTGGGTTATCTGTGCATATCTCTTGCTCGTTTCTTCAAAGATAGTAATTTCTTTGTAGAAGAATCCCTCCAATAATTCAAATGATCTACGTGTACTCACCTAATTGTGGTTGCAGGGGTCGAGACTCAGCTCTTGGCCCCCGCCTCTTCACTGATCGCTACTGGGTCCCTTCTCTCCCTGATCCATGAGCGTTATCATACCTCGTCTTAAAGCTATGTATGGTTCCTGCCTCCACTACATCACTTGCTAGACTATTCCACTTCCTGATTACTCTATGGCTGAAGAAATACTTCCTAACATCACTTTGACTCATCTGAGTCTTCAACTTCCAATTGTGACCCCTTGTTTCTGTGTCCCCTCTCTGGAACATCCTGTCTCTATCCACCTTGTCTATTCCCCGCAGTATTTTGTATGTCGTTATCATGTCTTCCCTAACCCTCCTGTCCTCCAGTGTTGTCAGGCCGATTTCCCTTAACCTTTCTTCGTAGGACAATCCCCTTAGCTCTGGAACTAGCCTTGTCGCAAACCTTTGCACTTTCTCTAATTTCTTGACGTGCTTAACCAGGTACGGGTTCCAAACTGGTGCTGCATACTCTAGTATGGGCCTGACATACACGGTGTACAGTGTCTTGAACGATTCTTTACTAAGGTATCGGAACGCTATTCTCAGGTTTGCCAGTCGCCCATATGCTGCACCAGTTATCTGGTTGATGTGTGCTTCCGGAGACGTGCTCGGTGTTATACTCACCCCAAGATCTTTCTCCTTGAGCGAGGTTTGCAGTCTTTGGCCACCTAGCCTATACTCTGTCTGCAGTCTTCTTTCCCTTCCCCGATCTTAATGACTTTACATTTGGCGGGGTTAAATTCGAGAAGCCAGTTGCTGGACCAGGTGTCCAGCATGTCCAGGTCTCTTGAAGTCCTGCCTGATCCTCATCTGTTTTAATTCTCCTCATTAACTTCACATCGTCTGCGAACAGGGACACTTCTGAGTCTATCCCGTCCGTCATGTCATTCACATATACCAAAAATAGCACTGGTCCTAGGAGTGACCCCTGTGGAACCCCGCTCGTCACAGGCGCCCACTGTGATACCTCATCACGTACCATGACCCGTTGTTGCCTCCCTGTCAGGTATTCTCTGATCCAATGCAGTGCCCTTCCTGTTATACGTGCCTGATCCTCTAACTTCTGCACTAATCTCTTATGAGGAACTGTGTCGAAGGCCATCCTGCAGTCCAAGAAAATGTAATCAACCCACCCCTCTTTCTCGTGTCTTACTTCTGTTACTTTGTCATAGAACTCCAGAAGGTTTGTGACACAGGATTTGCCTTCCATGAATCCGTGCTGGTTGTTGTTTATAATCTTGTTCCGTTCCAGGTGCTCTACCTCTCTCCTCCTGATTATCTTCTCCATTACTTTGCATACTATACACGTAAGTGACACTGGTCTATAGTTTAGTGCCTCGTTTCTGTCTCCTTTCTTAAAAAAATGGGAACTACGTTTGCCTATTTCCATACCTCAGGTAGCTGCCCAGTTTCAAGGGATGTGTTGAAGATCGTGGTTAGTGGCACACACAGCATCTCTGCTCCCTCTCTAATGACCCACGGGGAGATGTTGGGTCCCATCGCCTTTGAGGTATCAAGGTCACTTAGCAGCTTCTTCACCTCCTCCTCAGTTGTGTGTATGTCATCCAAAACTTGGTATATTCCTTGTTGGTATCCCACTCTCTTCTGTCTTCCCATAGTCCTTCCTGTCTCCACTGTAAATACCTCCTTGAATCTCGTGTTGAGCTCCTCACATACCTCTTGATCGTTTCTTGTGAGTTCCCCACCTTCTTTCCTCAGTCTGATCACCTGGTCTTTGACTGTTGTCTTCCTCTTAATGTGACTATACAGCAGTTTCGGGTCAGACTTGACTTTCGATGCTATGTCATTTTCGTACTGTCGCTGGGTCTCACTCCTTATCTGTGCATACTCCTTTCTGTGTGTGTGTGTGTGTGTGTGCTCACACACACACACACACACACGCATACACACACACACACACACAGGAGCTGTGAATCGATCCCTGCACGCACAAATAGGTGAGTACACTCACACTCACTCTCACCCACTCACTCTCTCTCTCTCTCTTCTCTCTCTCTCTCTCTCTCTCTCTCTCTCTGCCGGGACCAATACTTTCACATACTCATAAACGATGTACCAGAAAAGATAAATTTCTATTTTTCGCTGCTTACAAAGGTTATTAAAATAAAAACCGGAGAAGCCGTGAAAACCTGCAAGAAATGGTCGGACAAATTGGAAAAAATATATATTGGGAAAAGGTGAAGGAAGATCAGTTGTGGACTAAAGATTTAATAAGAACATAAAGGCTGAAAACCCCGAGCGAAGAAAAAGGCCTGGGATAAGTATAGCACTGAGGCGCACGTAAAAGGAACAGCATTAATGGCTATATACGTGTCTAACAGATTTGAGAACGACTTCTGGGAATCTCGTCAAAGAATCATTCGGGATTATAATAATAATATTTTTATTTACTACACGTACATGTACAAGGTATATAGGCCTACCTGACATCAATGACATACTGCTATATAGAAAGCCCCTTGTTATGCAGAGCATTTCGGGCAAATTAGGTCCTTGTCCCAGGATGCGACCCACACCAGTCGACTAACTCCCAGGTACCCATTTTACTGATGGGTGAACATAGACAACCGGTGAAAAGAAACGCCCAAAGTTTCTACCCTCGCGGGGAATCGAACGCAGACCCTCCCGTGTGAAGCGAGAGCTTTAGCCACCAGGCCACGGAGCACCGTATGTACACAACATATGTTAGACCATCTACTTGTCTGTATTGTATACCTTTAATATGGTGATACTTGAGAAATAAAACACTGGAGCAACATTTGAGTATCTTTATTCTGTAAACGTTTCGCCCGGAAGTGGCTTCTTACTTGTCGGGTTTCTAAACCATTTATTCTGTCAGACAAAGCAACGTCTTGGGATCTTGATGCAGGGAATTCTTCATATACAAATAACACGCCCATAGGAAAGAGGAGCTTACGACAAAAAGTCATTTACTTTGTAAATGGTCCAAGTCGAACCGAAACGTCTTCGTAAGTTTCTCTCTCCTATGGGCGGATTATTTGTGTATTGTTCCAGTCACAATATTGTGACTTTTAGTTCTTCAGTTCTTCATAGCTTGCGTAACCTAAAAACCCGACTAATTGGTTTTCTGACGGCAACATCGCAGTACCTTGGTCCAGCGTAATTGTTCAGCCACTAGTTACAGCGTAATTGTTCAACCACTAGTTACAGCGTTATTGTTCAGCCACTAGTTACGGGTGACATAAGTTGGTTTTGAAGACCTGCCTAGCATGGGCCACAAGGCATACTGCAATACTCCTCAATATCTGTTCTTGCTTCCATTATTGGGCCGCTCCTCCTCTGACGTCATCCACACTTCTACACCTCATTCCTGGCAGTATAAAAGGCCGCTTCTTATGCCTCGCCGAGTCAGTCAGGCGCCTGAGCGCCGGGAATGACTCAAATGGTGCAGAGTTTTTAAAAGTTGAGGACTTTATATCAGCGAGAACACCGGCCTTCAGATACCCTAGATTTAACCCTGACTATTATTGCACCAGCTCCTCAGCTACTAGCTGTGTGGGGGTAGCAGACGAGTCTGTTGAGGTGGCGATGATTCATTCTGGTTTAAAAAGACCTTAATCAAACACTGGGACATATTAGAAAACGTTTCGGTCCTGGGACCTTGATCATTTCTAACACGCAGGTTGAAATTGGGGTGTAGGTGACAGATAGTGACCGGAAACATACAAGTGAAACTTATTGAGTGATGAGCTATAATTGACTCTAGTAATTTACCTATAATTGAGGTCAGGCTTATTGGGCGGTAATTTACGGTAATGACTTGTCTCCTGCTTTAAAAATAGGAATTACATTAGCTATCTTCCACATATCAGACACTACACTTGTTTGAAGAGGTCAGGTAGACAATAAAGTCTCGGGATTCCAGTGTTGTGAGGTAGGCTTGGTTGAATATTATGTATACCCGTGTTTTATAATTTTTTAGCTTTTGTGTTATGTTATGCGGTGTCGGTGACTGTGACTAGCGAGGCTTCTAGACATCGGCGGCGTCTAAGATCATGTTGAATTAAGACAAATTGTGCCTCAATCCAATTTATCATTTGTCCTGTGGACTTCCTGTCCTAGGGTTTGCCCACTTGTCTTTTTAGACCAGTTTGTCGATATCAATTATCAAGGTTTATACCATGACTTACACTATCCTACGCACCGGACCGTAGACACTACTTGAATTGTAGACGTGTTGTACCCCAGCTACAGGGCGTCTACGACTGTTGTAGCTAACTGCTATACCACTTGTGCTGAAGAAGGCTCACCGTGCCCTTGTGATAGGCCTTCCATAGGCCTGAAAACGGTACATCACTTGTACAAACTCCGACACTCCCTCCGAAACCAATGACGGGTGACCATCTGGCAAAGACCAGCGTCAGGACTTCGTCCCTGGCAAATTTATTTATAATTATCTTCAAACCTCTGCTTCACACTAAACACACAAGGCTGACCACCTCATATCTACATGTCCACTACTTCTATTGTTTCCTCGGTATTTCGAATTAGCCTACTGAGCGTGCGAAACGTCTCGTCAATAAAGGTACGCAACTGCTGCACATGTCTCGCTCATCTGTGTTGGTATTATATACAATTAATAAAATATACTCCGAGGATTTGATAGGCCAGACAGAGACAGACTGAAAGATAGAGATCAGGATCAGGTGGACACAACAGGAATTCGGTGATTCAGATTAGTTACTGGGATGTTATGAACAAATTATTCAGCCTCCCATTCCCGCATCCCTCTTCCCTCTCTCCTTTATCATAGTGTTGCTTTCTGGTCCCCTTCTTGCCCTTCAAACATTTCATATTTCTTTATCATGATTCCTCCACGTCCACACCCTCAATATTCCACACACTCCTCCTTTCAGTCCTTTTTTGTTTTCCCTCTTATTCCCCTCCATCCATTCTTTAATTACCCCAACCCATTTTCCACTAACCACTATTTTACTCCTACCCTTACATTAACCTCTCTCTCTCTCATGTTTCTTTTCACTTTGATTATTTTCTCCTAATTTCTTCATCTTTTTCCATTATTCCTCCTTTGTAATTCCCATACGACCCTGGCTGCAGTATATATGCCAATTATCCAAGCATATGCTCTACTTTTCTCAAGACTGAACACATCGACTCCAGACTGAGGGACTGATTACCTAAAACTTCTCCTATTCCACCTTTTTTTGCATTGGACTGAAGAAACCCTTGTGGGGCGAAACGTTTCCAGAATAAAGATACCCACATGTTGCCCAAGTGTCTCGTTCATCAGGACTACCACTGTCGAGTCCTCCATCACTACACAACACTACAGTAATCTCCACTACACAACACTACAGTAATCTTCACTACGCAACACTACAGTAATCTTCACTACGCAACACTACAGTAATCTCCACTACACAACACTACAATAATCTTCACTACACAACACTACAGTAATCTCCACTACGCAACACTACTGTAATCTCCACTACACAACACTACAATAATCTTCACTACACAACACTACAGTAATCTCCACTACACAACACTACAATAATCTCCACTAAACAACACTACAGTAATCTCCACTACGCAACACTACAATAATCTCCACTACACAACACTACAGTAATCTCCACTACACAACACTACAATAATCTCCACTAAACAACACTACAGTAATCTCCACTACACAACACTACAATAATCTCCACTAAACAACACTACAGTAATCTTCACTACACAACACTACAGTAATCTTCACTACACAACACTACAGTAATCTCCACTAAACAACACTACAGTAATCTCCACTACACAATGTAGCAACATTCAATATACTGAGGATATATTCCTTGAGGATATACAGACTGTATATATTGATGGTGATCTAGGTGAAAGTACTGCATAATAATAATTCCAAGATCACTTAATTTAGACAAACATCATATTATGTGGTAGTGGTGAAGGAACTCTCCAGAGATACAAGTTAACAATCTTCTCTTGGTAATTGTGTTTAATAAAGTTTATATTTGTAAGTTGAGTGTCCATACATGGCTGAGTTCAAAAAGCGATGGTGGGTGTGGCTAGTGGAAGCCATCTTCCTTCTGGTTGTGGCCACCGACTTAGCCTGCCTCATATATGGAAAGTACGAACTGGATCGACCTATTGACGATAACCAAAAAGATCCTACCGTCGTTAAAGCTTCTGATAAGTTTTACAAGTACCTTGAGGATGCTGATAAATTTATAACTGTTGATAAAGTAATATTTGGCAACGAATTAACAGATGATGACACAAAAGAAGTTGAATCATCATTAAAGACATGTACCATCACACTCGCTACTGTGGTAGCAATCTGGATTTTTAGTTTCGTTGCCCCAACGTTCGGTTTTACCTTCATGCAAATTTGGGTGTTGTATGCTGGCTTCTGGGCAGATGATGATGTGGAAAAAGCTGTTGTGGTCCTTCAGTACATTCAGGTTCGCCTCCCAGTGCATGCATTTAAATCCCTGGAGCCACAAGATATGGTATGGTCTGAAGGATCACTATTTTGGTGGTGGGAAGTAAAGATAATTTTTATGTACGCTGCTGCTTGCTTCTCCATATACAACTACTTACGCAGAAGTCTTCACACCAGCACTCCACAAGATGTGGAGAGTAGCTACACATATGCAAGGTTCTCTCCAGTTGATTTGGAGTTTAACCCTATAATGTATGATACCAGGACCTCTCCAGAAGATGTGGAGTCTGGTCCTGCACTGGATGATGTCAGGACCTCTCCAGAAGATGTGGAGTCTGGTCCTGCACTGGATGATGTCAGGACCTCTCCAGAAGATGTGGAGTCTGGTCCTGCACTTGATGATGTCAGGACGCCTCCCGTCAACACCAGGGTACAAAGGTTCCTGGTATTCTTACATCGACTATTCGTGGCCCATCTATCAAGGCGCAGATCTACAAGTTGGACTACCAATCAGCTGGCACTCCAGTCCTCTACGTTACAAGACCAGCTGGCACTACAACCCTCCCGTGGTCTTGTATGGCAGGCTCTTCAATCTTTTGGCTCCCGTATGAGGGTTCAAGCACCACCTGCCAGACAAGCTCTCCAGGTGTGATCATCTTTGATGAATATTAACTATTAAAACAGTTATTTTTGGCGAGATATTTTGAGCCATATTCACGGTAATCTTTATATTATTGACGGTGAACGGTATTTTTTTTTATTTTTGAGGAATATTGATCTTTTATTTTATTTTGATTTGAGGAATACTGATCTTTTATTTTATTTTGATTTGAGGAATACTGATCTTTTATTTTATTTTGATTTGAGGAATACTGATCTTTTATTTTATTTTGATTTGAGGAATACTGATCCTTTATTTTATTTTGATTTGAGTAAGTGTATAATAACATATCAGGCAGAATGGAGAATAGGGACGTGTGGCACGAGAGAGATGTTTGTGTTTATCTATTGTTGACCTGTTATTTAAGACGTGAATCAAGGGTTTGGTAGAGTGAGTAGAATGATTGTAGAGATGTAGTTATGCGAATGTATGGAAGAAACTACAAGACCAGAGAGATGGTCATGTCGATGACCCATAAAAGGCTTAACGCATGCGGCTTTTAATACAATAATTATAATCAGAGGACAGTGTTGTGATCGTAGGGATGAATTCTTACAAGACCAGAAAGGCGAAGTCTGAGATAGTAACTTGACAAGTAAATGTTTAGTGAAGTAGCAAAGTGTGACGTGATACTTAATAGTGTAATGTGACAGTGTTGTGAGAAACTGTACTTTGTTATGCAGGCTAAATTACCGAGTGTTATGCAAGGTATTAGTCTGATGAAAAATACCTTTGTTATACAATTAACGAACAGAGTTAAGATTTGTTAGACTGGAATAATAGAGAGGGCAATGAGCAGGAGATTTCACAGGAGGGGAGAGTTTGGCAGAGATCAAAGTCCGTGTAGCATGTGAGCTGAGTTTATTACATCGGAAGACTAACCGGTGCGAGACAGAGATTTGCCAAGAGTTGAAGTTTCCAGGAAAACTGATAGAAGTATAGGAGACAGAGAGAAATAAAAACAATTTTCTTGACTAGGGGAGCGTGGTGGGAGGGGTAGTTAATTTACATACCAATGTGCATTGGTTTGCCATAAACGAAAACAAAACTAAAAGGATGTAGCCGAGTGATGGACATGTACGTGAAGGAAGGGAAGCAAAGACTTACATTCCCATTCAGATCTAAACTTGACTTAAGGAGCAACATTGTTAACTTCAAAGTTGAATGTTAATGTAACTTTTTGCTTGCTAACCTTGATACCCATCGCTCAGCTACAACTTTTGTTTTTCTGTTTATTATGTGGCCGTGCACAGTGGCGTGTATATTTACTAATATTCTCACCATGCTCACTATTTCAACAATTGTCTTCTTCTCTCTTAAACCCTCACCTCCGCATTTGTCACCCTTATTATCTTGGCTGGAAATTTCCATTCTTCTCAAATCGTACTCTTGTTTTGGCTACTCTTCCAATTCCATAAACTCTGCCTTTTCACGCTCTAAGTGGACTTTCTTCTCTACCAAACTTTCTAATTTTGTGAAATCTTCTGGATTTTTGCCTTCTCTATACTTCCAGTCTCCTAAATCTAAACTTACGGGTGGGATTTGAACTCATAGCAAGACGAGACCCAAAACTCACAGGCCAATGTGCTAACCACTCAGCCAGCTGGCCAAGTTTTAACACTCAATTATTTTGGGTTCAAAACCCCACCGTTCCGTGGTTTGTTTGCATCGTGTTATGATTTCCTTGGTAATAATAATAATAATAATAATAATAATAATAATAATAATAATATCTTATTTACTACAAGTACATGTACAAGGTATACAGACCATAACTGACATCAATAACATACTACTATAAAGAAAGTCGCTTGTTATGCAGAGCATTTTCCGCAAATTAGGTCAGTTTTGCCCCATGATGCGACCCACACCAGTCCACTAACACCCAAGTACCTATTTTACTGATATGTGAACAGAGACAACCGGTGTAAAGAAACACGTCCGATGTTTCTACTCTGGCCTAATAGGGAAATCAGATCAAACAAAAATGATCCTAAATGGATGAACAATAGATTAAAACATCTCATTGGTCAAAAGAGAGGCATATATAGGCGAATCAAAAGAGGAGAGGGGCAATTAAGAATTCAATATATTCAGTTAAAGAGAGAAATAAAAAAAGGGAATAAGAAAAGCAAAAAGAGACTATGAGGTTAAAGTTGCAAGAGAATCGAAGACTAACCCAAAAGGATTTTTTCAGGTATACAGAAGTAAGATTAGGGACAAGATAGGCCGGCTCGAAAGTTACTCAGGTCAGCTCACCGTCAGTGATAAGGAAATGTGTAGAATTTTTAACACTTACTTCCTCTCAGTTTTTACACAGGAAGATACTAGCGATATTCCAGAAATAATAAATTATGTAGAACAGGACGATAGTAAACTATGCACGATTAGGGTCACAAGTCACATGGTCCTTAGACAAATAGATAAATTAAAACCTAACAAATCCCCAGGCCCTGATGAACTGTATGCAAGGGTTCTAAAGGAATGTAAAGAGGGACTTAGCAAACCTATGGCTAATCTTTTCAACATATCACTGCAAACTGGCATAGTGCCAGATAAGTGGAAAATGGCAAATGTAATACCTATTTTCAAAGCAGGTGACAGGTCTTTAGCTTCGAACTATAGACCAATAAGCCTAACCTCCATAGTGGGAAAATTTATGGAATCAATAATTGCCGAGGCAATTCGTAGCCATCTTGAAAAGCATAAATTAATCAACGAATCTCAGCACGGTTTTACTAAAGGGCGTTCCTGCCTTATGAATTTAATAACTTTTTTCCCTAAGGTATCTGAGGAGGTAGATCATGGTAATGAATATGATATTGTGTATATGGACTTCAGTAAGGCTTTTAATAGAGTCCCACATCAGAGACTATTGAGGAAAATTAAGGCCACATTAAAATGTCACATTAGTTGCATTTGTGTCCTTTTACTTAACATATTGTCAGTAAGTCTACCAATATTAATACAAGACATAATAACATACGAAATACACGGATGAATTAAAAGGGTCAACAAGGATAGACTGTGAGGCGAAAAACAAGTACACGAGGGCACGGCTGGACATTAAAAACAAAGGTGGGTCATACTGATGTCAGGAAGAATATCTTGAGGCTCAGTTTGGTCAGGAAGTGGACTGACCAGCAGGACCCACGAAGATAGAAGGGAGTGAATCTGGTAAGCGGCAAGTTAAGAGGCAAAGCCAAAAGCTGAGAATCGCCCTTCCCTGCAGCCACACAAAGGCGAGTACACTTTCATTCTCACCATGACACACTTACCAAGAGAGTAGTAGTTATTGACTTCTTCCTAATGGTCCTCTGCATTACCAGCCCGGAATTTCTGGAAATAGAATGCAACTACATCATTCAAGCCTCTGCTCACCTCCAATTTTCCTCTTTTATCCCGAACTGCAGATGCAGGGTGCGAATTAACCGTCCTGCCACTCTCCTTCCGAGAACTAGTAAAAGTAAGTAAGTAAGACACATAGGTAACAGTACTTAGTTCTTACGTGAGGTGACAAGGCCGACAACACTATCCGGGCACCAAATAGTAGCAACGCCAACATAAGAACATAAGAATGGAGGAACACTGCAGAAGGCCTAATGGCCCATACAAGGCAAATCTTATCAAAACCACCACTACCTAAGAATTTACTCCCGTACTCATGACACCAATCAAACCCAGCCCCTCCCACTCATATATTTGTCCAATCTCTTTTTAAGCTACCCAAGGTCCTAGCCTCTATCACCCTACTCGGAAGGTCATTTGCCGCTTGGCTCTCGTCCTGAGTGATTGTACTGCTCCCGACACGACATCTGGTGGTTTTGGTGGACATCGTTGGTTTTCACAACATGGCGTCTGGAAGCCGGAGACGAGTTAACACGGTTTGTGTTGAAGTGTTGCATGGCGCTGTGTACTCTTGAGAATGCAGTTGTTTTGTTGCCAGCCATATTGTGTAACGCTTATGGTATCAGCCATGAAGAATTACACGGCATTGCCTTCAATGGGGCAACAAGAATTTTTGTCAAATTTGCTGCAGTGGAAGCCTATCAGAGGATAGTTAACACTTACCAGGACAAGCGAATGGTCATCAACACAGGCCTGGAGGTGCGCCTTCATGATGTGTCCCAGTTTTATACTTGGGTATGGGTACGTAATGTACCTTTTGAAGTGTGTGATGCTGATGTACGTGAGGCCTTTCAGGCCTATGGTGTGGTTCACTCTACGGTGATTGGGAGATGGTCTGAGGGCATCTATGCTGGATTGATGGAGGGTTTGTACACCCTGAAAATGATGTTACGTAGGCCGATACCATCTTATGAAGTAATGGACGATTTCCGTACTCAGGTCTACGTAACGTATGTGGGGCACCGCAGGACCTGCCGGTTGTGCGGCTCTTACGAGCATATGGCTGCAGCTTGTGGTAAGAGACAGGAGCCAAGAGAGGTGGGGAGCCGGTGAAGGTGCCTCTCAACGAGGAGACTAAGAAAGAGCACTGCAGCAGACCTAGTAGCCCAAGCTAGTCAGTGTGTGGAAAAAGACACTTATGTACATTTCAGGGCATTCTTGGGTAGCTTTGGGTATCTGTGGTTTTGATAAGGACCTGCCTTGTATGGGCCAGTAGGCCTTCTTCAGTGTTCCTCCTTTCTTATGTTCTTAAGACACATGTGCAACAGTTAGGTATCTATATTTCGAAACGTTTCGCCGACCCGGTAGGCTTCTTCAGTCGAATACAGAAGAGTAAGCAGATTGAGACACTGATGCAACATATGGGAATCTTTATTAAGGAAACGTTTCGTCACACAGTGGCTTCAGTCCAATACAAAGCAGAGAGGGGTAAGGAACATAAGAAAGGAGGAACACTGCAGCAGGCCTGTTGGCCCCATACTAGGCACTCCCATATTTATGTTCTCATTTGTCAGATACAAAATGCCCTGTTACATTTATAATACTGTGCCTCTTTATGATATTTATCTGCAAATAAGATTAAACTTTCTACAATAACATTTTCTCTGATGTATGAAGGTTTCCGAGGCTTCTCTGGTTTTCTTGGCAAGTTTCCAGATCAAGCTCAACTCAAGACTGTTTCCAGTTCCTGATCCTATGTTGTGGCCCAAGCAAACGTGTTCGTAGTTACTTACTGGTCATTAATGTCTCCGGCTGGACTAGTGAGGGACACCGGAAGAACCTGGATAACGGGGAATAATAGTGTTTTATGTATAGCGCTGAACTCTTAGGTTAGGTTTGTCAGGAAAGAGGACAAGTGTTTCCTGAAGTGCGGCTGAAGCTTCTGGTCATCTGACCGAGGCCTTCCGCTTCCTGAGCCCTTCTTGGTCAAGCAACGTGAGTGGTGGTGGAGACTCGATCCTAATAACAAGACAGAAAAGCTGATAAACCAATAAGGAAGTTTACGCTTCTGTTAAAAGTTATTTGAATTAAGAACACCCATTTTGAAATGGAACAAAAACATCTCAAAATAACTTTGATAAGGCCACGTTTTTACTGGCAGTGCAGAAAAGTTGCTGCATTATAATTTAGCTGTGTATAAATCATCGTTTCTTTAAAGGGTCTGAAAGTTTCACAATTTTGCTTCCATGGAAATTCCGTATTATAATCTAGTGTTTCTATTAGCTAATACATAAAACCCACGTATCTTTCCGTAATTTCAAGAACCTGATGGCTTTACCTTTCCATGTAGAAATTTGCCTCCTCGAGCGCAGTCTGGCTAAGTAAATCCTTTAACGTAACAGATGTAAAGCTGTGAGTAATGTACCTTTTTCATGGTATCAACCCTAGCATCGTTAGCCCTCACACTTGAAGTCAAAGCCTCCCAATTAATACTCGATCTTCTCCAATGAAGGATCAAACGATTTTCACATCCCGTGAACTACATCATCCCTTGTTATCTCTTCTTTTTATATTTATTTTAATCAAGACCTATCCTGACCCCCTATCCTGACCCCCTATCCTGACCCCCTATCCTGACCCCCTATCCTGACCCCCTATCCTGACCCCCTATCCTGTGGTTTTGATGTGAACTCGTCATAAAGTTTTTTTGAGTGGCTGAACTAAATTTGACGTGGTTGTTCCCCTCCACTGCAATCTTCATGAGCCACCAGCCACTTCAAAGGTATACCGATCGATAATAACCCTTACATAGGTGAACATAAGAGTAGAGGTTTAATATAAAGAGTCAAGAGGAGATTGTCGAGTGCCACATTCAAGAGTTTAAGTTGTTCCATGTAGATAGAAGTAATAATATTGGTAGAATTACCGACAATATGTTAAGTAAAAGGACACAAATGCAACTAATGTGACATTTGTGTCCTTTTACTTAACATAGATAGAAGTAACGGGAAGGGGGTTGGAGTAGCGTTATGTGTATGCGAAAATATAAATTGGTGTATAAAAATATGTATAACAATCGAAGGATTAGTCACAGAATGTGTAGAATTTCTAGAAAGTCAAGAAAATTAATTTTAGGCTCAATATACCGACCCCCCAAGCTTAGAAAGCGACAGAGGGAGACTTCTTTTGAACGAAATTGTGAGGGTCCCTATTCTTCATATTAAACCACGTCTCAGTTATGGAAAATACGTCAATATGCCCCTTCCTTAAGTGGAAGTGACCTGACTAGGTGGGTCATTTGTCTAAGCCGGGGAATGACATGGACTTGCCTCGCATGAGACAGTAGGCCTGCTGCAGTGTTCCTTCTTTCTTATGTTACCAGCACTTGCAACTAATCTCAAATCGTCCATCTTTTTTCTAGCTCTACGACTGTTTGCATAATATATATTAAGAACCCCTCTTCTCTTTCCTCTCCCTGCTCATCCACCCTCCTCCACTATCCCTATTACTGTCCTTATCACCTAGTGCCACTGGCTATCCAATATTCACCATGGTGTCCCCAAAACTCATAATATCTCTACCCAGATAATTCACTCTGCCCACTTCTGTTTACCACATATTACAGTTTTCCCACAAAAACTTTTACTTCTATTTCTAGGCAGGTTCTTCGCAAATCCAACCTCTCGCACCTAAATATTCGTCAAGCCTATTTCCAAAACTACCCATGAATTTAGATTCAGTATCTCAGGTAAAATATGCGTAATGTTTGCATTAACATATCGTCGTATATATATTTGCACATGCGCACTTTCCGTAGCAATATATGCGCATGTGCGGGTTTCCATAGCAACTCAAACATACCACGACAGGAAAGAATAGCAGGGCTCCTAACAATGCTTTAAATATGAGAATTATAAATGTATATGATAAAAGGAGGGTTGGCAAACCTGGCGATGGGCGGAGCTAAGCGAAGATTCAAATCTTCACAACGGTTGACCACCCAGTTGACCTGTGACCTTTGAGTGTAAACTGTGCGCGTGTATTTTTCTTTCTCTCTCTATCTCTCTCTCTCTTTCTTTTCTTGAGATAGTAATGCTGCCTATTACCAAGACATTTGGTAAGTATAGTGAATGTCTTTGATAGAAGATAGGTGATATAACATTGGTTTTGATTACTTTTTTGTGGAAAAAAGACGCTTATGTACATAAATTCGCCACTCAGTGGCTTCGTCAGTCTTATACACAGATGAAGGGTGATGATCTTTGTATAGAACTGATGAAGCACTGCGTGGCGAAACGTTTCCTAAATAACAAACCGATAGTGACTGGTTCCCATTCAAACTTACCTCGATCCCTGTTAGAACGTATATCATGAGGTGTCACTTTTCTTAAGTCTTTTGTGAGATACTTTATCGAAGGCCTTACTGAAACATAAATAAACAACCTTATCAAACCATACCACGGGTGGGGTTCGAACCCGCGGTCAGAGTCTCTCAAAACTCCAGACGGTCGCGTAAGCCACAAATGCTTTATAACCTCAACTGTCTCCGTAATTCATCTCTCTAGCGAACTGAGGAAGCCACTGGGTGGCGAAACGTCTTCTTCAGTGAAGATATCCAAGCATTATATACCATTAATATAAGATATGAATAAGCCTGTGTGTAAACTAATAGTGATACATGCGCACACATACATAAAATAGAAAAGAATGTTAGTTTTATTTGTCCAGCAGGAACAGCCTCTCGTGAATTCGTGTTGAGACTTTAATAAAATTATGTTCATTAAGGTGACTTCTAATAATATCGGTTCTAATTGATTCTAATAATTTGCCTATAGACGTTAGGCTTACTAGACGGTAATACGATGGAATTGACTTCTGATTTAAATATAGGAAATACATTAGCTATTTTCCATTACTCCGGCTGAACACCAGTTTGGATTGATGCGTTAAACTGTCTCTTTAACGACTAATTTCCTACTTGCACTTTTTAAGTATCCTTGAAGACAGTTTGTTGGGTCCTGGAGACTTTCGTTTTATATTGTCCAATTGTTTGATAATCATAACCCTCTTGACTGTAATGTAACTAAATTTGTTTTCTTCAGGGCCTGAATAATTATTGATTGCTGGGATATTTGTCTTCATGTGTTAAAACAGACAAGAAATAACTTTTAAATCTAATCACATTTCCAGCTCATTATCAGTAAACTGTCCAGACATAGACTTCAGAAGTCTGGCTTTTTCTCTGATCTTTGTCCAATACACTTTAAAGAACTTTTTTGTATTTGTCTTTGATTCTCTAGTGACTTTAATTTCATTGATGCGTTTAGCCTTCCTGATTCCCTTCTTTACGTCTGCTTTAAAATGAATATATTGGTCAATAAGGTTAACTTCTCCTCTCTGATGCGCCTATAAATTCCTCTCTCCTTAATAGATGCTTTAGTTTCATATTCATCCATTTGGGATCGTTCTTATTTAGCCTAATTTCTCCCTGAGGAAATATATATAAACTTTGGGCATGTTGTACATTAAGAAAGGAAAGTTATATTCACAGATCCTATCGTTTTTGTAAGTATCAACAAAATCATTAGACAGATATCCCAGTCAAGACTAGATAAGTGTCCCCCAACACCATTATAATCGACTGAATGAAAAACGGGGGCTTTCACAAGTAATATCAAAGGTAGTAGATTTTTGATCACTTGCGCCAAGCTCAGTGATCTCTAGAATATTAACGAGGGTTTCTTTATTTGACAAAACCAGCTCTAGCAGATCACCTCCGGTAGGCTCTGTTACAAAAAGCAGTCCTGAACTGCTACCAGGAAGTCACTGAAATCTAAGTTTCCGGTCAAAGTAGTCCTGTCTATTTGATTAAGTTAAAATCCCCTACCATTACTACTTTGCCTAGAAGCCCTAACAATTTCGTTCCAAAGAAGTCTCCCACTGTCGCTTTATAAGTAAGTCTGTATGTAACACTTAAAATTTTCTTGTCTTAGAAATTCTACCCAAACAGATTGTCTAATCCATCGATTTTTATACCTGTTTTTTCTTATGCAACAATTAATGTTAACTCGGATATATAACTCTGCCTCACCGCCACCCTCTCACCGCCAACTCTCTCACCGCCAACTCTCTCACTGACACCTCTCTCACCGCCACCCCTCTCACCGCCACCCTCTCATCCCTGTAAATATTGAGCAAACCGGGATGTTAAAAGTTACTCCAAATCATCTCAAGAACACTTCTAATGCATATCGCGTGTCAGTTGTTTTAACTCCATTTTGGCCATTTTTGTAATAAGACCCAGCCAGATTTAGCTCTCTAAAATTAATATGAAAATAATTAAATTGATTTCCTCAGATGACACTAGAATTTCACCATTTCAAATACATGGCAAATAACGTAAGAAGTTCTGGATACATACTGTCTAAGTCGGCATGGTCGTCGACTTGCAAATTCACATACAATTGAAAGTTAGCATGGGCCACCACTGTGACCACAAATGCAAGTTTTTACAGCTAAATCTCCCGCTTGAGTGACTGTGACGAACTCTAACTCAAGTCCCCTCAAAGCCGCCATCACGACTCACGAAATCGTAATAACATGAGTGCAAATAAACCTCGGAACGGGTGGGGTTAGAACCCATTTCACCTGCGGTGCAATGTTTCTCAAAGTCTGCTGTGAAGGCGATTAGATCCCTGAATAAAGGTACGAATTTCTGCTTGTCTTTATGAACTGCAACTCGTTAGGTAAACGGACATAGATGCAACTATTGCAACAATTTGTGGCAATGTTTCTCTCTCCAGGAGCTTTATCAGGATTCTGGAGAGCGAAACGTTGTCCGTTTGCCTTGATACAGCTCTTCATAGAACGATACGACGTCCGTTTACCTTGATACAGCTCTTCATAGAACGATACGACGTCCGTTTACCTTGATACAGCTCTTCATAGAACGATACGACGTCCGTTTACCTTGATACAGCTCTTCATAGAACGATACGACGTCCGTTTACCTTGATACAGCTCTTCATAGAACGATACGACGTCCGTTTACCTTGATACAGCTCTTCATAGAACGATACGACGTCCGTTTACCTTGATACACTCTTCATAGAACGATACGACGTCCGTTTACCTTGATACAGCTCTTCATAGAACGATAGACGTCCGTTTACCTTGATACAGCTCTTCATAGAACGATACGACGTCCGTTTACCTTGATACAGCTCTTCATAGAACGATACGACGTCCGTTTACCTTGATACAGCTCTTCATAGAACGATACGACGTCCGTTTACCTTGATACAGCTCTTCATAGAACGATACGACGTCCGTTTACCTTGATACAGCTCTTCATAGAACGATCGACGTCCGTTTACCTTGATACAGCTCTTCATAGAACGATACGACGTCCGTTTACCTTGATACAGCTCTTCATAGAACGATACGACGTCCGTTTACCTTGATACAGCTCTTCCTACTATGTCCAAATACTGGTTTAGTTATAAATGTTGCACAAGTTATCAGCTACAAGTTCATGCATTGGTGACCTAAACGTTAGACACTTTAAACTTTAAGTAGCCGAAGTCTCGACACACCTTTCACTAATACACCACTTCAGACCCCCCCCCCTTTCTTTCTCTCTCTCTCTCTCTCTCTCTCTCTCTCTCTCTCTCTCTCTCACTCTCACTCTCACTTAGGGTTTAACGAGGTTAAGGTAAGGATTCCTATCTTTATTTACAAGGTAAGAGCTGTTACCTACATTAGTTCATTTAAAAGCCGCCTTATTGTTATGAGACATACAAACAGGATGAAGTTGGAGCCATCTGTGGGCCAGCATTGGCATTTGATCAAATGACTTTATCTCGTTGATGTTATGCAGTACGAACATGTTCCATACTCTAGTCATCCTGGGAATAAATGATCTCAGATGTAGCAATGTCGTGGAGAAGGGTACAGTCAGAGTGAAGTTGCTGCTTGCTGCCCGTCTTGTGGTGTAGATGCTCACTTTTCGCTGTCCTCGGAGTTGAGCCAAGTGTTGTACTTTGAGAGTATTGGCCTTGTACACAACATTAAGGCCGCCCACAACCCTTCGGTGTTGAAGGCTCTGCTAAAATGACAGATCTATCCAGGCTGGGTCCAGGCGAGAGATGAGGCATTTTGTTCTGTTCTCTACTTTGTCAGGAAGTCGCAGGTGAGATTGGAAAGGAGGGGGGGCAGGAAATCCAAGAAAGTGGAGCATACTCAAGGTGTCAGTGTAATTGTGCCTCATACAGAATCTTGCAACCTCTACTGTCGAGCAGATGCGAGATACGTCGAAGAGCTGTAAACTTCCTGGCCACCTTGTTTGCAAGATTTACAACGTGGTTCTTCATGGTCAGTTTGGAGTCAAATTTCAGCCCATAGATATCAACTTTATCCCCAAGTACCAACACACGCTCTGGTGGCAAAAGCTCTTGCTTCACACGCTGAGTGTTCGGGTTCGATTTCCGGCGAGGGTAAAAACATTGGGCGTGTTTCCTTACACCGGTTGTCTATGTTCATCCATCAGTAAAATGGGTACCTGGGTGTTAGTCGACTGGTGTGGGTCGCATCCTGGGACAAAATTGACCTAATTTGCCTGAAATGGTCAGCATAACAAGCGGCTTTAGGTATATAGTATGACACTGATGTCAGCTAGGCCTGTATACCTTGTGCATATATTTCTAGAAATAAAGATATTATATTATTATTATTATTATTACTGCTCCGGCATTACCATCATGGTGTCTAGAGACTATTATTAATTGTGTTTTCACAGGAGTAAATCTTACCTGCCATAGGTTTCCCCAGGCTGATATAGCTCTTAGCTGGTGATTGATGTAGCTTATAGCAGCTGACTTTTCCTCTCTTTTATAAGTAAATGTCAGATTGCAGTCATCTGCATATGTGTGAGATTCTGGGATGAGATGAAGGTCATTGAAGTAGACATTCCATAAGGCCCAAGCACGCTTCCCTGTGGAACACTCGTCTCAATAGGATGTCTTGTTGACTCTCTCTATCCCCGTTCTCCTATCCTTTCTACTTCTCTTTCCCTATATCTTCCCCTCCTTTTTTTAAAATAATTTTTCATTTGCTTCTCCCTCTTCCCATCTGTCGTCTCTCATTGCTGCCATATCAGTTTTATTTATTAAATAAATTCTTATTCCATTGGGTCTTGGCTCTCGTCTCCCTCTCTTCCTACCTACCTACCTCCTCCATCCTTCTTTTTTCCTACGTGGCTCTCTTCACTCACCTCTCGTGTCTGTTTTCTTCTTCCCTCCATCTATCCTCTTCCCTCCCTATATCTATCCTCTTCCCTCCCTCTCTCTTCCCCCATCTATCCTCTTCCCTCCCTCCCTCTCTCTTCCCCATCTATCCTCTTTCCCTCCCTCCCTCTCTCTTTCCCCCATCTATCCTCTTCCCTCCCTCCCTCTCTCTTCCCCATCTATCCTCTTCCCTCCCTCCTCTCTCTCTTCCCCCATCTATCCTCTTCCCTCCTCTCTCTCTCCCCCATCTATCCTCTTCCCTCCCTCTCTCTTCCCCCATCTATCCTCTTCCCGCCCTCCCTCTCTCTTCCCTATCTATCCTCTTCCCTCCCTTCCTCTATCCTCTTCCCTCCCTTCCTCTTCCCTCCTTACCTCTTCCCTCCTTACCTCTTCCCTCTATCTATCCTCTTCCCTCCCTTCCTCTATCCTCTTCCCTCCCTTCCTCTATCCTCTTCCCTTCTTCCCTCCCTTCCTCTATCCTCTTCCCTCCCTTCCTCTTCCCTTCTTCCTCCATCTATCCTCCCTCCCTCTTCCCTGGACCACACAGCTGATCGTGATACAGTAGTGTCGTCCACCACAGCTGTAAACGTCGTTAATGGCCCAGCTGCCAATTTGCTAATCACAGCTGATTGGAGACGGGAGGGGGGTCACAGCTGTGCTGAGACGGGAGGGGGTCACAGCTGTGCTGAGACGGAGGTGGAAATGGTGAGAGTTTCGTTACTGCTGGTGACTAGGGGTGTTTGGTAGTATGGTTAGTTGGTGAGGGGTTAATGGGTGTTTAGTCTGTAATGGGTGAGTGGTTGGTGAAGGTGGGATTTTAGTCAGGCTTAGTACGCAAATTACAATTTGACAAATGTTTTGCGCAGTTAAGACATTTGTAAAGTAACCTGGGATAGTCCATTATAGTCAATACCGTCCTTGTGGACACACTGGAAGGAGGATTATTCCAGGTTACACCTCCACTTGCACGAGTCGTCTATTATGACAGAGAAGGGGGGAGAGAGAGAGAGAGAGACACACACACACACACACACACAGGCTTTGAATCGACCCCTGCAACCACAACTAGGTGAGTACAGGCTTTGAATCGACCCTTGCAACCTCATATAAGTGAGTACATACATTTACCATCACCTACCCACACCCTCTGCTCCATCAACCCTCTGAAATCCCACTTTTAGATAGGCCAATAGACCTACTGTATCACACCCGGCCCTCTACAGTTCACCCTGCCCTCACACCTGACCAGACTCTCCGGGACCACTACATAAAAGAATTCTGTGTTTGTAGATTCAATACAGACTTCATAAAAACATCGTCTTTATGAAACTACATCGTTTAGTAAAAATTTTCAGCCTGATACATTTGTTTAACATTCTTTGTTAGTCGTCAAACTATTTCGTTTAGAACAGGTAGATAGAGAGATTTTGGGAGATGTTAAGCGAGTGTATAGGAACGTTTGAGCCAAGTGAGAGAGGAATCGTGGTAGGGGACCTAAATGCTAAAGTAGAAGCGTATAGAGAGGGTGTGGTAGGTAAGTTTGGAGTACTAGGTGTAAATGATAATGGGGAACATTTGATTGAACTTTGTATGGAAAGGTGTTTGGTTATAGGTAACACATATTTTAAGAAAAAGAGGATAAATAAGTATACAAGATATGATGTAGGGCGAAATGACTGTAGTTTGTTGGACTACATATTGGTAGATAAAAGACTGTTGGGTAGACTTCAGGATGTACATGTTTATAGAGGGGCCACAGATATATCAGATCACTTTTTAGTTGTAGCTACAGTGAGAGTAAAAGGTAGATGGGATACAAGGAGAATGGAAACAGCAAGTAAGAGAGAAGTGAAGATTTATAAACTAAAGGAGGAGGCGGTTAGGGTAAGATATAAACAACTGTTGGAGGACAGATGGGTTAGTGAGAGTATAGGCAATGGGGTAGAAGAGGTATAGGGTAAGTTTAAGAATATAGTGTTAGAGTGTTCATCAGAAGTTTGTGGTTATAGGAAAGTGGGTGCAGGAGGGAAGAAGAGCGATTGGTGGAATGATGATGTAAAGAGAGTAGTAAGAGAGAAAAAGTTAGCATATGAGAGGTTTTTTAAAAAGTAGAAGTGATGTAAGGAGGGAGGAGTATATGGAGAGAAAAAGAGAGGTTAAGAAAGTGGTGAAGCAATGTAAAAAGAGAGCAAATGAGAGGGTGGGTGAGATATCCAACAAATTTTGTTGAAAATAAGAAAAAGTTTTGGAGTGAGATTAATAAGTTGAGAAAGCCTAGGGAAAGAATGGATTTGTCAGTTAAAAATAGGAGAGGAGAGTTATTAAATGAAGAGTTAGAGGTATCGGGAAGATGGAGGAAATATTTTGAGGCATTGTTAAATGTTGATGAAGATAGGGAAGCTGTGATTTCGTGTATAGGGCAAGGAGGAATAACATCTTATAGGAGTGAGGAAGAACCAGTTGTGAGTGTGGGGGAAGTTCGTGAGGCAGTGAGTAGAATGAAAGGGGGTAAAGCAGCTGGGATTGATGGGATAAATATAGAAATGTTAAAGGCAGGTGGGGATATAGTTTTAGAGTGGTTAGTGTTTTTACTTAATAAATGTATGGAAGAGGGTAAGGTACGTAGGGATTGGCAGAGAGCGTGCATAGTTCCTTTGTATAAAGGCAAAGGGGACAAAAGAGAGTGTAAAAATTATAGGGAAATAAGTCTGTTGAGTATACCTGGTAAAGTGTATGGTAGAGTTATTATTGAAAGAATTATGAGTAAGACAAAGAGCAGGATAGCAGATGAACAAGGAGGCTTTAGGAAGGGTAGGGGGTGTGTAGACCAAGTGTTTGCAGTGAAACATATAGGTGAACAATATTTAGATAAGGGTAAAGAGGTGTTTGTGGAATTTATGGATTTGGAAAAGGCATATGATAGGGTGGATAGGGGGGCAGTGTGGCAGATGTTGCAATTGTATGGAATAAGAGGTAGGTTATTGAAAGCGGTGAAAAGTTTTTACGAGGATAGTGAGGCTCAGGTTAGAGTATGTAGGCGAGAGGGAGATTATTTCTCAGTTAAAGTAGGCCTGAGACAGAGATGTGTGATGTCACCGTGGTTGTTCAATATATTTATAGATAGAGTTGTAAGAGAAGTGAATGCTCGGGTGTTGGCAAGAGGTGTGGGGTTAAATGATAAAGAATCTAACACAAAGTGGGAGTTGTCACAGTTGCTCTTTGCTGATGACACTGTGTTTTTGGGGGATTCTGAAGAGAAGTTGCAGAGGTTGGTGGATGAGTTTGGTAGGGTATGTAAAAGAAGGAAATTAAAAGTGAATATAGGAAAGAGTAAGGTGATGAGGATAACAAAAAGATTAGATAACGGAAGATTGAATATCAGATTGGAGGAGAGAGTATGGAGGAGGTGAATGTGTTCAGATATTTGGGAGTGGATGTGTCAGCAGATGGGTATATGAAGGATGAGGTGAATCATAGAATTAACGAGGGAAAAAGGTGAGTGGTGCACTGAGGAGCTTGTGGAGACAGAACTTTATCCATGAAAGCTAAGAGAGGAATGTATGAGAGTATAGTTATACCAACACTCTTGTATGGGTGTGAGACATGGGTTGTGAATGTTGAAACAAGGAGAAGGCTGGAGGCAGTGGAGTTGTCATGTCTGAGGTCAATGTGTGGTGTGAGTATAATGGAGAGAATCCATAGTTTGGAGATTAGGAGGAGGTGTGGGATTACCAAAACTATTATCCAGAGAGCTGAGGAGGGGTTATTGAGATGGTTTGGACATATTGATAAGGGTTTCAGGGAAACCGGCAGGCCGGACTTGATTTCTGGAGATGGGAAGTACAGTGCCGGCACTCTGAAGGAGGGGTGTTAATGTTGCAGTTTTGTAGCTGTAGTGTAAGCATGCCTCTGGCAAGACAGTGATGGAGTGAATGATGATGAAAGTTTTTCCTTGTCGGGCCACCCTGCCTTGGTGGGAAACGGCCTATGTGTTAATAAAAAAAAAGAATATTTTGTGCAACAGATTTATAATTTTCTATCGTACATAGTGGCTGTCAAAGGGTGGATCCAACCAGTGCCTGCACTATGCACCGGCCACATCCACAATCATATTATAAGGTGCCAAGAAGCCAAACCATTCATCAAGTAATCTGACCTAATATCAAACTATGACTGGCATCGCTACCTACGCCATCAATCAAAACAGACCACTTCACACTCGCGGAAATGCTGGCCAGACACATCCTGCCTCAGCAGAACACTGCTATCAATAAAACCCTGCTCATACCCCATGCAACACCTTATTCAACAATGAGACACTTTTGCAACATTTGGGAATCTTCTACGCTTGCCTAACCTACAGGCATGACCAACTTGCAATAGTGGTTTTGTCCAATAGTGACTCCGCCGCCTACTGCTTCAACTCCCCTGACTACGGTATACAAGTCACTTCTCCAAGGACTGAACACACCGTCTCCAGGCCGAGGGACTGATTACCTCATACTCCAACTCATCTTTCTCCGATCTTCTCTGTATTGGACTGAAGAAGCCTCTGGCTGGCGACACGTTTCCTCATTAAAGATTTCCAAATATAGCACACGTGTCTCATTCTTCAACTTGTCGATTTTCTAAGCCATTTAAGCAGCACCTGATTAAACCAGCACCTGATTAAACCAGCATCTGATTAAACCAGTACCTGATTAAACCAAATAAATGTATACTGTATGTTTCTTGTCCACTGGATTGAACTAAAGCCAATGCTGATCAAAGTTTTTCAGTAAATGTCTACCACACGTTTCTCTCACTTATACTTCTTAGTGTTAATTACCATTTGCCACAGTCTTCAAACGAAACGTCGAAACTGCTCTTGGATTGGATCTCCTCAAGCGAAGTTCCTTGATGCTGGTGAAGGGCTCTTGATCACGGGAATTGAATTTGTGGTCCAGTTCTCTGAATTGAGCCTGATTGTCCCCCAACCCGCCCCCACATGTGCGCTTTATAATCCCTACGAGTTTAGTGCTCCCCCATGATAATTCTGGTTTGGATTGCTAAAGCATTTAGTGTTCAAAAGTGCTCTCAGTAAATGTCTAAATACCATACGTCTCTCTCACTTGTATATTTGTCGGTGTTAATTACCATTTGTCAAGCAAAAATGTCGAAACTGTTGTGCTTTTGTTAAACAACAACAATAATCCTAGAAAACTGTGTTAAGAGCATTTGTAAACAAGGGAAATGGCTGGGGTTCTCAGGTAATCTCGCCAGACGTGTCTTAGCCAGCTGGCTACCTCACCACCTCCCCAGTGTATACCAGCTGGCTACCTCCCCAGTGTATTCGAACGAGTAATACGCAACAGTGGGTGTAAATGCAGCACTGATGGAGTGGGAATTGCGTGAGTTAAGGAATATACTGGCGAGCCATGGTGGACCTTGCTGGGCATTAACACTGACCCACTCGCTGACGTTACCAGATAACTGATTGCAATATCTAAATGCTGGGAAATGTGATTTTACAGTTGGGAAATGAGACTTTACAGTTGGGAAATGAGACTTTACAGTTGGGAAATGAGACTTTACAGTTGGGGAAATGAGACTTTACAGTTGGGAAATGAGACTTTACAGTTGGGAAATGAGACTTTACAGTTGGGAAATGAGACTTTACAGTTGGGAAATGAGACTTTACAGTTGGGAAATGAGACTTTACAGTTGGGAAATGAGACTTTACAGTTGGGAAATGAGACTTTACAGTTGGGAAATGAGACTTTACAGTTGGGAAATGAGACTTTACAGTTGGGAAATGAGACTTTACAGTTGGGAAATGAGACTACAGTTGGGGAAATAGACTTTACAGTTGGGAAATGAGACTTTACAGTTGGGAAATGGACTTACAGTTGGGAAATGAGACTTTACAGTTGGGAAATGAGACTTTAAAGTTGGGAAATGAGACTTTACAGTTGGAAATGAGACTTTACAGTTGGGAAATGAGACTTTACAGTTGGGAAATGAGACTTTACAGTTGGGAAATGAGATTTAAGTTGGGAAATGAGACTTTACAGTTGGGAAATGTAAATTAAATGCTGGGAAATGTAAATTAAATGCTGGGAAATGTAAATTAAATGCTGGGAAATGTAAATTAAATGCTGGGAAATGTAAATTAAATGCTGGGAAATGTAAATTTAATGCTGGGAAATTAACATTTATTGCTGGAGAAATGGAAGCTAAATGCTGGAACAGCTTAAGCATAATTAAGCTCTGAAATTATACTGGAAGACTAAGTTAGCGTCTGGGAAATTTCTTGCGGAAATATTTTCAAGGGAAATGTGTAGCGGTTTAACCAAAGATAAACGAGGATGTAACTAACGCTAAAGCTAATGTGGGGAGTAGACCCCATCGCTAGAAAAAAACGAGCGTAGTTGAGCCTAGCGCTTGAAAAACGAGCGTAGGCAGTAGAACTAATGCTATAAATTAATAAAAAAACGAGCGATTATAGAATCAGCCAGAGATAAACTAACGCTGGTAAAACTAAAGTTTGTAATAGTAACGAGCGTAAGAGAACGAACGAGGATTCGTTTAACGCTACTAGAACGACGCAAGAAAAACTAACGAAGGAGGAACCAGCGCTCGAATAAATAACGCAACGAAAACTAACGAGAAATAAAAAAAACTAACGAGGAATGAAGGAATTGTAGAGAGTAAACTTTTGATAACGAAGCTTGCAAGAAGTATTGAAAGTAAAGTGGGAAAGTGAACCACTTAAGTTGAATGGGACGGCGATGTGAAGCTGTTTCACAGTGGTGGCGTCCTTCACTGTACACAGTGGTGGCGTCCTTCACTGTACACAGTGGTGGCGTCCTTCACTGTACACAGTGGTGGCGTCCTTCACTGTACACAGTGGTGGCGTCCTTCACTGTACACAGTGTGGCGTCCTTCACTGTACACAGTGGTGGCGTCCTTCACTGGTCACACAGTGGTGGCGTCCTTCACTGTACAGTGGTGGCGTCCTTCACTGTACACAGTGGTGGCGTCCTTCACTGTACACAGTGGTGGCGTCCTTCACTGTACACAGTGGTGGCGTCCTTCACTGTACACAGTGGTGGCGTCCTTCACTGTACACAGTGGTGGCGTCCTTCACTGTACACAGTGGTGTCCTTCACTGACACAGTGGTGGCGTCCTTCACTGTACACAGTGGTGGCGTCCTTCACTGTACACAGTGGTGGCGTCCTTCACTGTACACAGTGGTGGCGTCCTTCACTGTACACAGTGGTGGCGTCCTATACTGTACACAGTGGTGGCGTCCTACACTGTACACAGCGATGGTGTCCTTCACTGTACACAGTGGTGGCGTCCTTCACTGTACACAGTGGTGGTGTCCTATACTGTACACAGTGGTGGCGTCCTTCACTGTACACAGTGGTGGCGTCCTTCACAGTACACAGTGGTGGTGTCCTATAATGTACACAGGGGTGGTGTCGTATACTGTACACAGTGATGGTGACCTTCATGTACAAAGTGATGGTGTCCTTCACTGTACACAGTAGTGGCGTCCTACACTGTACACAGTGATGGTGTCCTACACTACACACTGATGGTGACCACTGTAAAAGTGATAGGGTCCTACACTGTACACAGTGGTGGCGTCCTTCACTGTACACAGTGGTGGCGCCCTACCTGTTCACTGTATAAGTGGTGGCGTCCTACACTGTACACAGTGGTGGCGTCCTTCACTGTACACAGTGGTGGCGTCCTTCACTGTACACAGTGGTGGCGTCCTTCACTGTACACAGTGGTGGCGTCCTTCACTGTACACAGTGGTGGCGTCCTTCACTGTACACAGTGGTGGCGTCCTTCACTGTACACAGTGGTGGCGTCCTTCACTGTACACAGTGGTGGCGTCCTTCACTGTACACAGTGGTGGCGTCCTTCACTGTACACAGTGGTGGCGTCCTTCACTGTACACAGTGGTGGCGTCCTTCACTGTACACAGTGGTGGCGTCCTTCACTGTACACAGTGGTGGCGTCCTTCACTGTACACAGTGGTGGCTCCTTCACTGTATCACAGTGGTGGCGTCCTTCACTGTACACAGTGGTGGCGTCCTTCACTGTACAGTGGTGGCGTCCTTCACTGTCACACAGTGGTGGCGTCCTTCACTGTACACAGTGGTGGCGTCTTCACTGTACACAGTGGTGGCTCCTTCACACACAGTGGTGGCGTCCTATACTGTACACAGTGGTGGTGTCCTACATGTACACAGGATGGTGTCTTCACTGTACAGTGGTGGCGTCCTTCACGTACACAGTGGTGGTGTCTAACTTACACAGTGTGGTCGTACTTCACTGTACATGAGTGTGGCGTCCTCACTGTACAGTGGTGCTCACGTACATTGTACTCACGTGATGGTGTCTCTGTAACTGTACACAGTACATGGTACTTCATTACAAAGTATGGTGTCACTTACACTGTCACATGTGGTCTACCTTACACAGTAATGGTGTCTACTTATCACAGTTAACATGAGTGTACTCTCACACTGTACATGGTGTACTTCACTGTACACATGGTGTCTTCACTACAGTACATGGTGTACTGTACACAGTGTACATGGTGATCTCTACACGTACAGTGAGTGTACTTACACAGTACATGGTGTACTTCACTATACATAGGTGTACTTCACAGTACATGGTGTACTTCACTGTACATGGTTACTTCACAGTACATGGTGTACTTCACGTACATGGTGTACTTCACAGTACATGGTGTACTTTCACAGTACATGGTGTACTCACGAGACGTAAGAGGCGGGGCCAGGGCTGAGTCTGACCCTGAACCACAATTAGTGGTACAGTACATGGTGTACTTCACACTACATGGTGTACTTCACTGTACATGGTGTACTTCACTGTACATGGTTTACTTCATTGTACATGGTGTACTTCACTGTACATGGTGTACTTCACTGTACATGGTGTACTTCGTAGTACATGGTGTACTTCACAGTACATGGTGTACTTCACTACATGGTTACTTACACTACATGGTGTACTTCACACTACATGGTGTACTTCACACTACATGGTGTACTTCACAGTACATGGTGTACTTCACTGTACATGGTGTACTTCATCACAGTACATGGTGTACTTCATCACAGTACATGGTGTACTTCATCACAGTACATGGTGTACTTCATCACAGTACATGGTGTACTTCATCACAGTACATGGTGTACTTCACTGTACATGGTTTACTTCATTGTACATGGTGTACTTCACTGTACATGGTGTACTTCACAGTACATGGTGTACTTCACACTACATGGTGTACTTCACACTACATGGTGTACTTCACAGTACATGGTGTACTTCACAGTACATGGTGTACTTCACAGTACATGGTGTACTTCACTTTACATGGTGTACTTCACTGTACACTATGTACTTCATCACAGTACATGGTGTACTTCACACTACATGGTGTACTTCACTGTACATGGTGTACTTCACTGTGCACAGTAGTGACACACTTCACCCCGTGTTGACAACACAATACAAAAGAATAAAAGCAGCCAAATACAACAATAACGTCACACACAAAAGTTCACCATCACTGCTTCACTCTGACAATAACAAGACTCACTATAACATTTCATAACAATTCTTATATTTATTAGAAAGAACATCAACCACGGTAACCCAATGGAAGTAAGTCACTTTGTTTTTTTTTGGGTTATCCAAGGTTCTCTACACATATGCTATGTATGATAATCTATAACTGTATTTGTGTATACCTGAATAAACTTACAAGGACACACGCAAGCAAAAATAGTCCCTTTAAGTGAGTTGCTTTCACCTACCTAACAACACAGGAATCACATGATCCCATTGTCTGTCTGTGCTCATCCTGGTATATCACTCCTCAGGTCACTGTGGAGTGACCTCACTCTCTGCTTATATATATACTGTATTTTTTAGTCTGTTACAGTGATCAATGTCCCAGGACCGAAACGCTTTCTAATAAGTATGTCCTGGTATTTGCTCACGTGTCTTTCTAAACCACAGTAAGGGCTCCTGATATAGGGGACAGGAGCTACACTCGCGTGACACACGAGTTTTGCGCTTTCTCTTGAATATTTTAAAAACAATAAACAAGGTAAATCTCTCTTATACGTGAAATATATATATATATATATATATATATATATATATATATATATATATATATATATATATATATATATATATATATATATACACACACACATATACATACATACACACCATATACATACATACACACACATATACATACATAACACACACATATACATACATACACACACACAATCATACATACTACACACACATATACATGCACACACACACATATATACACACACATTACATATATACATACATACGCACACACACATATACATACATACGCACACACACACATATACATACATACCACACACACATATACATGCACACACACATATACATACACACACACATATACATACACACACACATATACATACACACACACATATACACACACACACACACATACACACACACACACACACACACAGACGTGTGTGTATCGTTCCGGGTATATTTACTGAGAGTTTACGTAAATTCCATTTCTAGAGTTATGACATTGTTGAGTGAATGATACACAGATAATCCACACAGAGGAGAGTGAAACCTTCGACGACATTTCGACCCGACTTGGGCCATGAACTACTCTCATTTGTCACGTTCAATAATGAGACACTTGTGCAACATTTTGGAATTTTTATTGAGGAAACGTTTCGTAAGCCAGTTTCTTCAGTCCAATACACAGAAGACAAAAAGATGAGGAATTTGAGGTAACAAGTCCCTCAGTCTGGAGTCGATGTGTTTTCTCAGTCTTGAGAAAAGTACAGCATATGCTCGGACAAGTGGCTTATATACTGCAGTCATGCGAGTAGAAGCAGCAGGAGGCGGAGTCACTATTGGACAAATCCACTTGTGTAATTCATGACTGTAAGTTAGGCAGCCGTAGAAGAGTTCTCTGTATCAAGATCCCAAGATCAGTGTTTTCCTCAAACTACTACTTCTCTTTCGCTTGTCTTCTCTGTATTGGACTGAAGAAACCACTGGCTGGCGAAACGTTTCCTCAGAATGAGGAATGAGATGTGTCTCATTCCTTAGCTTGTCGGTTTACTAAGCCATTTACATCACACTCGTTTTGTCAAAATTAACTCGTCTCCGAAAATGTTCACATAAGTTTGTCTCCCAAGTTCGGGTTATTTGTGTATTGTTCCAGTCACTGTATTGTTCCAGTCACTGTATTGTTCCAGTCACTGTATTGTTCCAGTCACTGTATTGTTCCAGTCACTGTTTTGTTCCAGTCACTGTATTGTTCCAGTCACTGTATTGTTCCAGTCACTGTATTGTTCCAGTCACTGTATTGTTCGTCACTGTATTGTTCCAGTCACTGTATTGTCCCTTTTAATTCTTGTATTGTGAAGATTTAGCATCAAACAGTGACTTCATTACCTCATTCTTTCACCTCAGCACGTCTCTCCAACCCCTATAAGTATCCATGTCATGCTTTTCTCTCTGTGAGTTGATATCGTTCTTAGTTTTCAAAACCGTCAAGTTGAAGGTTGAGTCACTTATGCAACATATGGGAGTTTTTATTAATGAAACGTTTCGCCACACAGTAGCTTCATCAGTCCAATACATTGAAGAGAGGGGTAAGGAGAGGAGGAGTTTGAGGTAATCAGTCCCTCAGCCTGGAATCGACGTATTCAGTCCCCAGAGTGACTTGCATTGATTGTCATATTTTATTTCTGACTGCGTATTATACCACTAGCACCGGTATTCTGGGTGTTCCAGGTGTACGTCAATGGTATATAATGCCAACAAGATGAAGAATTAGACACATGTACAACATCTGGGTATCTTTGTAGACGTATCTCCACTGGTGAAACGTCTACAAATAAGGATACTTAGATGTTGCACGTGTCTAATTCTTCATATTCGGATGATTTGCTACCTTAATAACCCAAGTGCAACGGATAGTCTTTATATTTCACAAACTAACATTACACACAATAATTCCAACGCAACATTAACAGTAGTAATAACAACAGCAGATGCTGCAGGGACATAATTAACACGCTGTAGAAGCTCAGCTTCCCAACCTGCAGTACACACACACACGCTTTTGGATTAGCCTCCAGAGGCAGCCCATCCTACACCATAAATAATGTGTGTGGTTTCCAGCAATTTCAGCGACTATGATGTCTCCCTTGCTTCCACAAGTTACTCTCACGTTTACGTAACTTGTTAATTTAAGGTCAGCTATACGCAAACATGTGTTAATTACGCTTCAAGTAACCTCACCTTTTGTTTTCAAAGAGGTTATTTTTTTTATTAACAAAGACTGGGAATCAGTATGACTAGGACCCACTGGAAATGCATGACTTTGTCTGACTCTTTTAGGGTTATTTTAGGTAATTTACACATATGTTACTAAGAAAAACAAGACATGGGGGATAGAAATCTTCAGTTCCAGACTGAAAATTTCTATCCCCCGTGTCATGTCTTGCATTGTTAAGATCGCCTGTCTGCGATTGTATTTCATATTTTACTATGTATTATAATTGTAGTCACCCAAATTTGTATAGCTGAACTTGTGTGTACCTGTATCTAGATAAACTTAAATAGCATTAAGTGGCATCACACGGTCTCTTTAGGAAGGAGGTCCACAACTAAAGGGAAAGGGGCGCGTGGGAAGGGGTGTAGGCAAAAGGACACAAGTGCAATTAATGTGACATTTTATTGGGGCAACAAATCGCTTTGTCAAGCTGTTAGAAGTGGTGGGGAAGGGGAGTCGCATTTTCTTCCCCTTGAAATGTTTCGTTGGTTTTTTCCTGGTAATTTTTTAGTCCATCTGAGGTGGTCATGTTTAAGCTTAATCCGGTGAAAGATTATAAATTCTTTGCAAATTTGAATTCAGTAAGACATGCAGTGAACGTGAGACATGCAGTGAACGCGAGACATGCAGTGAACGCGAGACATGCAGTGAACGCGAGACATGCAGTGAACGCGAGACATGCAGTGAACGCGAGACATGCAGTGAACGCGAGACATGCAGTGAACGCGAGACATGACGCAGTGGGAAAGCGAGACATGCAGTGAACGCGAGACATGCAGTGAACGCGAGACATGCAGTGAACGCGAGACATGCAGTGAACGCAGAGACATGCAGTGAACGCGAGACATGCAGTGAACGCGAGACATGCAGTGAACGCGAGACATGCAGTGAACGCGAGACATGCAGTGAACGCGAGACATGCAGTGAACGCGAGACATGCAGTGAACGCGAGACATGCAGTGAACGCGAGACATGCAGTGAACGCGAGACATGCAGTGAACGCGAGACATGCAGTGAACGCGAGACATGCAGTGAACGCGAGACATGCAGTGAACGCGAGACATGCAGTGAACGCGAGACATGCAGTGAACGCGAGACATGCAGTGAACGCGAGACATGCAGTGAACGCGAGACATGCAGTGAACGCGAGACATGCAGTGAACGCGAGACATGCAGTGAACGCGAGACATGCAGTGAACGCGAGACATGCAGTGAACGCGAGACATGCAGTGAACGCGAGACATGCAGTGAACGCGAGACATGCAGTGAACGCGAGACATGCAGTGAACGCGAGACATGCAGTGAACGCGAGACATGCAGTGAACGCGAGACATGCAGTGAACGCGAGACATGCAGTGAACGCGAGACATGCAGTGAACGCGAGACATGCAGTGAACGCGAGACATGCAGTGAACGCGAGACATGCAGTGAACGCGAGACATGCAGTGAACGCGAGACATGCAGTGAACGCGAGACATGCAGTGAACGCGAGACATGCAGTGAACGCGAGACATGCAGTGAACGCGAGACATGCAGTGAACGCGAGACATGCAGTGAACGCGAGACATGCAGTGAACGCGAGACATGCAGTGAACGCGAGACATGCAGTGAACGCGAGACATGCAGTGAACGCGAGACATGCAGTGAACGCGAGACATGCAGTGAACGCGAGACATGCAGTGAACGCGAGACATGCAGTGAACGCGAGACATGCAGTGAACGCGAGACATGCAGTGAACGCGAGACATGCACTGAACGCGAGACATGCACTGAACGCGAGACATGCACTGAACGCGAGACATGCACTGAACGCGAGACTAGCCAGTGTCACAAATATATCCTGGGAATTATTACCTAGCTATTACTAACGTTTATTAATTTAGTTAACAGTGCATTGCATTTAGAAATAACAAGAACATACAGCGAGGTTTAACATGCACGTGAACCTCCAAATTAGAGAATTTGTCGCCGGAATGTAAGGCTAGACGACAGCATTGTCGTGTGTTGTACTGGTGGTACAGTCTCGTCAGGAAATGAACAATGAGCTTTATTCTTCTGAGAGCATTGTTATTTTGCTTCATGATACCGTATATGATGCGTTAGAGACCTTTTTTTGATCTTCAAGTCTTTTTAATTTCCAAGAGAGTTATATTACAATCCCGAGTATTGATAATCATAGTCACGTTAGGTAAGGTTTGTCAGGAAACAGGACAAGTGTTTCCTGACGGGGGTCTTAGTCATATAATGACCCACAGCTGGAGCTTTTGGTCATCTGACCGAGACCTTCCGCTGGCTTACCGGTCCAACCCTTTAAAAACTATGGTTATTATAACCAATATTTTTAAAAGCTTAGAGTAGTTAAATCTTTCGTAATTCATGACAAGAAAATGACATTCATAAAATCAATGTGGATCCTGAGAAAGTTGTGTGACTATAAATAAATCTTCCCAGATGTTTATGAAGTTATTGCTACAATTACAGTCGCATTTTCAACATTATTATGAATTGACTGGCGATCCCCTATTGACTACGTTTCGCCCACACAGCTGGCTTTATCAAGTTCATCAGTTCAGATATGCCTGTTTCTTGATAAAGTCCACTGAGTGAGCGAAACGTTGTCAATAAAGGGTCGCATTATACTGCATTTGTGTATTCCATCGTGTCGGTATTTTTATTCAGCAGAACGTATTTTCTGTCTCTGATTCTAAGCTCACGAATAATTAAGGTATTGACTCCTTTCTGTGCATATTAATTCAGTCACTGCAGATCACATTTCACCGTGGTAAAAATACTGTTATAAATCACTTTTATGTGAAGCTTAGTTTATACACCCATTTTTTTTTTCAAAATTTTTAATTTAAATTACATATGAGTACTAGTATTTTTTAATCAGATGCTCAGCAAATGCCAAATATCCTTCCTAGAAATCAATTTCACCAACATTTATTGACTTCCAGCATAAGGATATATCAATAACATAATGCCCTATAAAGTGTGAATCGGGCATATGAACAAAAATTATAACTTCTTTTGGCCTCGTCTTTACTGTCGTCTTTCTAATCTTAGTTGCCGTCTTGAAGCTTCACAGAGAGACCATTGAATATCAGCGAGAAAGACTGGAATAGAAGAAAATATCTAGAATCTACCCTCTGCAATAAGGCTTGGTAACACCACCCTCCACATTAAGGCTTGGTAACACTACCCTCCACATTAAGGCTTGGTAACACCACCCTCCACATTAAGGCTTGGTAACACTACCCTCCACATTAAGGCTTGGTAACACCACCCTCCACATTAAGGCTTGGTAACACTACCCTCCATATTAACGCTTGGTAACACCACCCTCCACATTAAGGCTTGGTAACACTACCCTCCACATTTAGGCTTGGTAACACCACCCTCCACATTAAGGCTTGGCAACACCACCCTCCACATTAAGGCTTGGCAACACCACCCTCCACATTAAGGCTTGGTAACACCACCCTCCACATTAAGACATGGTAACACTACCCTCCACATTAAGACTTGGTATCACTACCCTCCACATTAACACTTGGTAACACCTCCATCCACATTAACACTTGGTAACACCACCCTCCACATTAACACTTGGTAACACCACACTCCACATTAACACTTGGTATCACCACCCTCCATATTAAGGCTTGGTAACACCACCCTCCACATAACACTTGGTATCACCACCCTCCACATTAAGACTTGGTATCACCACCCTCCACATAACACTTGGTATCACCACCCTCCACATTAAGGCTTGGTAACACCACCCTCCACATTAAGACATGGTAACACCACCCTCCACATTAAGGCTTGGTAACACCACCCTCCACATTAACACTTGGTAACACCACCCTCCACATTAAGACTTGGTATCAACACCCTCCACATTAACACTTGGTAACACCTCCATCCACATTAACACTTGGTAACACCACCCTCCACATTAAGACTTGGTAACACCACCCTCCACATTAAGACTTGGTAACACCACCCTCCACATTAAGGCTTGGTATCACCACCCTCCACATAACACTTGGTAACACCACCCTCCACATTAAGGCTTGGTATCACCACCCTCCACATTAAGGCTTGGTAACACCACCCTCCACATTAAGGCTTGGTAACACCACCCTCCACATTAAGGCTTGGTATCACCACCCTCCACATTAAGGCTTGGTAACACCACCCTCCACATTAAGGCTTGGTATCACCACCCTCCACATTAAGGCTTGGTATCACCACCCTCCACATTAAGACTTGGTAACACCACCCTCCACATTAAGACTTGGTAACACCACCCTCCACATTAGGCTTGGTATCACCACCCTCCACATAACACTTGGTAACACCACCCTCCACATTAAGGCTTGGTATCACCACCCTCCACATTAAGGCTTGGTATCACCACCCTCCACATTAAGGCTTGGTATCACCACCCTCCACATTAAGGCTTGGTATCACCACCCTCCACATTAAGGCTTGGTAACACCACCCTCCACATTAAGACTTGGTAACACCACCCTCCACATTAAGACTTAGCAACAGTACTGTTTTTCATCTACCACTATCTGGAGTATTGCTGGCGGAGGACCAAGTAAAGAGAGAGGAAAGGAGAAGCGAGGCGATAATGGTGTGGTTAAGGTCGTAAAAGAGAGGGATGACGATTACCGTAAAGATCACTGTTGCTTTGGGATGAGTTTGATGATGATGGAACTGGTGACACAGCTCGATAAAGATGCCGTGATGACACATTAACGCTGAAGACGATGGAAAGATTCTTCGTGTAGCATTGTATTCGTAGATATAAGAAAGACAGAGAATACCCTCATCACTAAATACAAAAGTGTAATAGACACTGGACAATGATACAAGTGATTACACACAGAGAAAATGAAACAGAAGGTAAGAAGAGAATTGAATGTGTTTACAACCGAGGTCCTATTTAGTCTCCTGATAAAGCAGTTTTACGTTATTTCGCGGCTTATTAGACGCATTTTTTCCATAAAATGTCTCCAAAACCAAAAAACCCAAAATTTTAGAGTATACGTTTTACTCTCTGTTTCACATTGTGTGCTCGTAATATATATAACATATCCATGTCCATACTTTCATTTTTTTTCTAGTGAGAAACAGAATGAGCTCAATATTCAATTAAGTGGATGATTTTAGTTGATGCAGTTTTACGTTATTTCGCGGCTTATTAGACGCATTTTTTCCATAAAATGTCTCCAAAACCCACCCTGCGTCCTATAAACTGAAGGTCAGTGACGGGAGCTATAAGTTTGGGGTGTGGGTTGGGCTGCAGCTCTCCCAGTTACGTCCGATGCCGAGCCATTGAAACTAAAACAAGTCTTATAAGTCGCGTCTTATAAGCCAAGAAATACGATAAGTTCAGGATTTAAAATCAATTTGACATGTTAATAATAATCTTAGATAAATCAGATCCATGTGAGAGGAGGATTGATGTTAATGAGACTCGTTATTCATGGAAATAAGACAACTGCCCTCCTTGAATCCCCACTAGTGGAAGCATTTTTTTTTCCCGTCTCTGGTCGAATCTAAATATTTCCCCACCCTCCCACTCTATTTGGCCTCAATAACTTAGACAGTTTCCCCACAATTCTACGATTAACAGTATTTGGTGCAAGATTGAGGATTTTGAATTTGTTTTTTGTTTTCTGGGCATAATTCCCGCTGCTTCCATTATATACTCTTTGATCAGATCTCCATCGGTGCATGGCTTTCCTCTTTCAGCTAACGCATAAGCTACTTTGTAACTGGCTCTGGTTAAAGCTTCATTTTCAGCTCATCTGCGTAAAAAACCCTTGTTGGGAAAGCAACCTGCGTTGCGTTGATGTTTTTCCGAACGTTGTGTTCCTGTGAATTGGGAATAACTTGGTTTATGTTTGGTCTCATAGTGCCGACGTACATTGTACTCCTTCAAAACTTCAAGTTTCGTGGCATACGACACACAAGGCTTTATCACCTGCTGGTACAAAGACGTACTTTACGCCCCAATCTTCGTTAAACAAGCGGCACTCTGCGCATTTCCGTCCCTTCCATAACTGAAGGGTATATCTGAAAAATGAAAACATTAGAGCTAAAATTTTAACAAATTTTAACACAGTTTCAAACAACAAAATTCTTAACGTTAAGTGACTGGAGTGACTTAAAATGAGGGTATATTTTACTATTTATATATATTTCAAGTTGCTGAGAGAATTATAAATCTTGTAGCGGTCCGCAGGTTCGAGACCCCCTGCTCTATACAGAGGTCCAGAACACACTATCTTCCCTTCCCTTCCATTCTACATGCCACATCAAACCCAGACGAGGTGACGAGCAGCTGAATGGTGAGACTGTTGGGTTCAAACCCAAAAGCCCCGGGGATCGATCCCTGGACCGGTGAAACGTACGCGGAAATTATCCTTAAATTCCAGTTTGTTCAGCTGGAATTGTAAATAAATACCTGAGAGTTAGCATAATAAAGTGCGTCCCATCCACAGATTTTTGTTAATGAAAATGTGCCAGAAATTTAGTTCCGTAGTCACATGAATCCAATTTTAATCAATAAAAATCTTAGACTGGTGGAGATCTTCAGAAACATCGCTCGGAGACCGCTGGCTCAGTTACTGAAGCAGATCCACCCTTCAGGGTTAAGTTCTTGATCCATTTGATCCATTTTCTGC
>WNWK01000081.1:355000-472500 GCA_009830355.1 Cherax destructor
CCTTTAATAAATTATTTATTTCATTCTACTTTTCATTTCACTTCTCACCCCCTTCCTCTCCCGCAACTCCCTCCTGTGACCATAACTGCTACACGCACGTGGCACTCTTAAATTTACACACATGGCACTCTTAAATTTACACACATGGCACTCTTAAATTTACACACATGGCACTCTTAAATTTACACTATATATCCTACTTCCTCATTAACTGCTCTTGATCTACTCCATATTTCTCTCAGAAGTAGATTTTACCCTCCCACCAATATTCCGGTTCTTCAATGTAATCAATTTTGGTTCTTTATTACTCAAATGCCATTCCTCTTGAAAGCCATTTTTCTCTTATTCTATTCTGGCTACCACTAAACATATATATCAGTGCTCTTCCCTTTGCCTTGATACAAAGGAACTATACATGTTATCTGCCAATCCCTAGGTACCTTACCCACTTTCATACATTTATTAAGCAAAACCACCAAATATTTCAAAACTATATCCCCACCTACTTTTAACATTTGTCTTAATGTCATCAATTCCTGCTGTTTTAGCCCCTTTCATTCTACGCAAGTCCTCCCGCACCTCCCCCACACTCACATCTGGCTCTTCCTCACTCCTACAAGATGTTTTACCTCCCTGCCCGATGCACGAAATCACAGCTTCCCTATCTTCGTTAACATTTAAGAGTTCCTCAAAATATTCCCTCCATCTTCCCGATACCTCTAACTCTCCATCTAATAACTCTCCTCTCCTATTTTTTAACTGTCAAATCCATTCATTCTCTAGGCTTTCTCAAAAACTATTTCTTATTCTCAACAAAATTTGTTGATAGCATCTTACGATTTCTCTTATTTGTTGCTTTACGTTCTTTCACCACTCTTAACTTCTTTTTACATGCCAAATAAACCAAACAGGCGAGTTATGCCTAAAAACAGCGGTGTTTCGGCCGAATAAACCAAACAGGCTAGTTATGCCTAAAAACAGCGATGTTTCTGCCGAATAAACCAAACAGGCGAGTTATGGCTAAAAACAGGGGTGCTTCTGCAGAATAAACAGTGAGAATTTGTTTATGCCATAAATTTGCGAAAATTAATCTGAACATAAAGAATAAAATACATGTCATTGATTTTATGTAATAATAAATAAATTTAAACTGATTTATGATATCTAGTAGAATTTCTTTGAAAAAAAAAATACGGTAAAATAAGGAAGGTTAGGAAAGGCTTCTAGGTTATGATGGGTCAAAATATATATATATAAAAAATATCATTGATAATAAAAAGCCTGATTCGCAGTGACAAACATTAAGAGTGTTTCTTCAATAATGTTTTACCACCAATGGTGAACCTGATTACTTAATAAACCCTGAACATTAGTTCAGGAAGATGAACATAATTTTTTACTTAAAAATGGTTTATTAAACTAGGGGGATATGCATATCTAAATACATTAAGAAAAAGTTATTTAAAAAAAAACTCCTTGTTCTATCTCAAATACTTAGTATACTTAGTATTGTGTATTTAACGATGACAATGACTGGGTGAATATACATTGTGTAAGCCCTGCTATAATATATATATATATATATATATATATATATAATATATATATATATATATATGGTATACATGGAATATATGGGATTACTGGATTCAAATACCAACGACACCCTAAACGTCTTGTGTAAGACAGATACAACATTGTGAAACAATAGTCAAGAGCTCGATTAATGAGAACATATAATGAATAGCAATAGAGACCGTCATACACCCTAAGGTGGACACGGTGCTAAAACCAAAACAGTCCCAATTACGATGCCGGGCAGTGGAAGTCACACGAGCCCCGACTGTAACAGTGCACAGAATAGCCAACAACGAAGAATTATCTTAAGGCTAAGCTCTGGATAGAAAGTTATCATGAGAGAAGTAAACCATACCACGGGTGGGGTTCGAACCCGCGGTCAGAGAGTTTCATTACGATTTCGTGAGTCATGAGAGGAGTATCCTGCAACCATCCACAAGACATACATATGGACCCTGCATAAGATCCTTGTGAGTCAAAATTCACAACACCAAAACACACTGCCTGGAAACCAGAGATATGCAAGGATATACAAAGTCATATAAGAGTTCTTAGGAGCAAAGTTGTGGTGATAATTAGGCAGCCAAGAAGCAGTAGCATCACGTTTGCTCCGTAAGTGACAAAATACAACAGACTGTACACAAATAACCGAATATACAAAAGAGAAGTTTACGACGATATTTTGGACCGTATGCATTTATTGTTCCAGTCACATTATTGTACCTTTTGTTCTTTACAACAAACAATTACCATAAATTTCCGAGAATCTGAGTAGGTGGACAATAATAGCAGAAGCGTCACCCACATCTAAAAGTATTGTTCCATGGTATTATGCAACAATGAACTACCTCAGTCACCACCACCACCATTATCACTGTACCCTCACCACTATGCATTTATTTCCAGTAAATTCCTGTTCCTAATTTCCCTCGGTTAACTTTTGTCATGGTAATGTTCTTGAGAGTTGCGAACGGAATACCTCATTAGTATTCCTAGCACTTGCCATGGGTCGCCTTGGCTGGGTGACCCAGGCTGGACGACATGTCTTTAACAATCATGTCACCTAGCATGGACGACATGTCTATAATATGCCACCCAGGGAGGATATATCATTATTATGCTAGAAAGGATGGATGACATGTCTAATTTACCACCCAGGGAGGATGTCATGTCTAATTTACCACCCAAAGAGGATGTCATGTCTGTATTGTCACTTAGGGATTATGTACCTGCCTGGGTGACACACCCAGACAGGTTGACATATTTATGTCAGCCAGGAAGGAAAAGGTCTCATGTGCACAACGTCAATGGAAACTAAAACATTTTGTCATGTTTGGTGATAATGTACGTGAAATTGGAGAACTTTTGCAAAAAAATGCTTCGCCTGATTTGGATGAAATATGGCAGGTGGCTTGGCTGCTACCCGAGAAAGATTTGATTCAGTTTTGCCCAAAAATTTGGATCACTGTCCAAGAATTTTGCTCCACAGAAACTATTTTTCTAGCCTTGTTTGTTTACTAGGGAATTATTTTTGAATCGTGTACATAGACGCACTCAATATACACATATGTTTGTTGTGTTTAATTGGGTACTCGTCTGTGTTTTACTGGTTTAGCTCCAGCTCTTGGTTCCTACTATCTACTGGTTAGATGACTCTCAAGCCTCATTAGTCGTTATATTTTTACCCCGCCGAACTTCAGCGAGAACATTTTTAATTTTTATGTCTTTTTCGACAAGATACCGTTTTGTAAAACGTGGTTTAATGCACTTTTATATTGGTTTTAGCAATCTTTCTGGAAAAAAGTTCGTGTAAAGAGGGTACGTTCAGAAATTAACACTTTGTTATTCATAAGGAAAAATATGCAAAATGAGAGATTTGTGATGGAAAGAATTAAAATTACAATATCACGTCTGGAACAATTCACCAAAAAACCCGCAGGTACAGCAGAAGAGGAACCTTATGACGACGTTTCGGTCAGTCCTGAACAATTGTCAAGTGACCTGAGAGTCCGGGACATACCGAAACGTTGTCATATTGTATAATGCCCCAGTATGGAGCCCACACCTGATAAAGCATGTGTAAAATTCAAAGCTGTTCAAAGGTTGAATTAATTAAACCTGACGACTACGGAGTTATGTAGTTAGCTTTCACTAATGTTATTAGTCAGCTTATCCTCTCTCAAAGTTCCTTCTTACGTCTTTATCACCTTTTTTGGTAGCTGTATCCTCTTATCTTGGCCCTACCCCTCTTCAGTGTATCCTCGAAGCCTATGGGCTTGTCAAGAAATTTTAATACTCTGAATGCAAAGGAGTCTTTATTGGCGCAAAATTTCGTTAGAAATTTTCGCCAGTTTCTGGGGATATGTTCTCTGTAACATCTGTTTTCGTAGTGTTTTTATTGCTGATATTATTATTATTTTCCCTCAAGGGAGGTTTCTTGATGCTGGTGAGGAGCTCAAGATCTAGGGAATTGGATCTGTGCTCCAGTTCCCAGAATTATGCCTGAATACCTTCTATTCCCCCACCCCCAACAAGCGTTGAATAATCCCTACGGTTTTAACTCTCCCCATGATGATTATTATTTTTATTTTTATGTAGTTTTCTCATCCAATGATGGGCACGAAAGCGCCAGTGTCATTATCATGGCAGTATAGCAAATCTCTAAAAATAAATAAAAATCAATAGACCGATACCCGTAACGTAGTGAGTTCTCAACATATATATTCCATCACCAGGGCAACATGCCTTTAAAGTGTTGGTCTTGCCTCGCCTCTGTTAGATACCTGCAACATTGTTTTGTGTTACGGTCTGAGACTAACGAAGTGTCGGTGTTGAAATACATAAACTTTTGCGCACAATCGCTATTAGTGATGGTGGTTTAACAACACTCACCATGGAAATAAATGGTATAAAATACCGACACAATGGAAATATAAACACATATTGACGACGTTTTGCCCACACAGTAGGCCCACAGTTTCGCCCACTGTGTGGGCGAAATGTTGTCAATAAAGGATCACATTATACTGCTTATGTGTTTATTTTTCCAACACGCACCATGGTTGTGAAGGGAGGGAAGGGGAAGGTTGGGCAGATGGTTATTAAATTCTTTTCCCACTCACTTTCCTGGGAGTTTTCTCAGACAGTGAACGTGAAGAATGTTGAAGCAGGGTGCAAAATAAACTCAGCCTACGCAAAGAAGTGAAAGTGGCGTATAAAACGTAAATCAATACGCTGATCTTCATGTATCTTACAGCGTTTTCTCCTAGATCACAAGGGATCTAGAGGGTATGGGACTCTGTTTATGAACAATTTTAAAGAAAGCTGTTGGTAGATTAGAATAAACTATCTGTTGCTTGCTATCTATATGTAAAGTAAAACCAAGTTATTGGCATCTTTTGGAGTCATACTGGTGCCTAATAGGACTGATAGTGGTGATGATTTCGACAGTCTGGTGATTGGTGTATGGGGACGTATTGGCCAATCGTTTGGGGGTCTTTTATCGTAAAAAGGTTAAGTACCCTTGTCCTAGATCACGGGATGCGCAAGGGCCAAATCTTAGGTTATCTGTCCGAAGCCTTCCACTGGCTTACCAGTCCACCCCTTTGACTAGTGAAGCATAGGCAGGAAGACCGTCGCTTATATAGGAGTCAGATGAGGTGCAGTAGTTGAAGGCGTCACCTTGGGAGGACCCGCTAGTGGAAGTAGGTTATGCCCAAGAGATGGGACGGGGATCAGCAAACAGGCTGAAGATGGTATCTTCTGAATCACGATTCCATGGTGTTGCTGTATCAGATAATTAACACACATGAGCTACACCCAGGTGTTGCGAGTGTGTCTTCATTCACCATCTTGTTGGCAGTGAACATTATTACTGGTACCTCAACCTAACTTAATCAGAATCCACATCTAACCTTACATATCGTAATCTAACTTAATCTAACCTTATCAGCATCCATACACAACCTACCTTAAACTAAAATATCTTCATCTGTCATAACCAGCATCCATATCTCATTTAATCTAACCTAAAAAGCATCATAGCCTGGCAGAAACGACCGCTCCCCTGACCGAAACGTCTTAATCGAAATTGTCCGTGACAGAAACGTTCACCAACTTTATTAAAGAATCACCTTTCATGGCAAGACGTGCCGACAAATGTATTAAGACACCATACAGTGATTTTACTTAGAGCGAAACGTAGTCTGTTTATATGGATATACTCAGCACATAGTGTCATTTAATAAGTCATATGTCCTAAACAACTTTTGTGTGAAGTTCCAATAATTTGTATCTCGTGTGTAAATCTATGCAAATGTTATTACTGGGTAATTACTTTCGCTCGGTCTCACGGATCATTAAAACAAACTCCCAGGTAGTTACTGAAGCGAGAACTTTGGGTAGCTTTAATAGGTTGGACGGGTACATGAGTGGGTACGGGTGGGTGTAAGTTGGACCTGCCTGTCGGTACGGGTGGAAACATTAGGGCGTGTTTCCTTAAGATACCTGCTGTCCCTATCCACCCAGCAGTAATTAGGTACCTGGGTGTTAGCAGACTGGTGTGAGTTGCATTCTGGGGACAAAATTAACCCGAGTTAATTTTGTCCCCAGAATATGCTGAGATATCCGTGTCGGTGCATATTCCGTGCCGAATAAGTAAAACTTGCGATTTTGGCTTAAATAGCAACGCTCGCCTTGCCGAATAAGGCAAGCGAAAATTTGTGTATGCATTAATTTCGCAAAAATCATTCTGAACCTAACGAATAAAATATATTTCATTGTGTTTGTTTATTATTAAATTATTGTAAACTTATCTCAAATATATTTAGTTGGATTAGACGCACAAGGTTAGGTAAGTTTTCTAAGGTTCTTTTGGTACAAAATTATTAATTTTTACATTAACATAAATAAAAAAGCAATCTTTAAACGTATAAGAGATTTTTTTTAGAAAGGACTTAATTTTAAATGAGTTCTTGCTAATTGACCAGTTTTACTTATTCAGCACGACATATACAGTGGACCCTCGGTTTTCGTTCACCTCCAAACTCGAACAATTATGTAAATGCATTTTTGTAAAAGCTTTTGTAAGTGTATTTTTGGGGTCTGAAACGACTAATCTAATTTACATTTGTTCTTATGGAAACAAATTCGTTCAGTAATGGCACTCAAACAGCAGTCTGGAGCGAATTTTCAACGAAAACCGAGGGTCCACTGTATACATACAGTGAATGATACACATACCGAATCATCGCCAATAGCTTATTCTTCAGGGTTTCTTCTGACTTGTACCCAGTATGATCATCATATAAAAGAATAGAGCACTTCTGATAACTTGATGTGTGTGTGTGTATGTGTGTGTGTTTGTGTGTGTGTGTGTGTGTGTGTGTGTGTGTGTGTGTGTGTGTGTGTGTGTGTGTGTGTGTGTGTGTGTGTGTGTGTGTGTGTGAGTGTGTGTTTATGTGTGCTTACCTATTTGTGTCCAGTGCAAACTGACATGCAAACATATATTCTGACTCCTAGCAGTGAAAAGTGGTCCGTTATAGTGTAAACTGACTACAAGCATTGTAAAATTACACAGAACAGTGTAAACAGCATACAACAATATATACTGACTCAAAGCTGCGTAAACTCAAGAGTAAAAACTGCTACAAAACGATGTAAGTTGACAGGCAACAGTGTAAATGAACACACTGTAAATTAACATACTGCATTGTGAACGTGGACAGAGACAAGGCCATACACTGCAACATTATATCTTAGTGTCAAAACATTCATCTTATTAGGCACACCTCCATGCATACCTTTACAGAATATCCAAAACACTCATTGTTAATGGTAATAAGATATCTGAAATCTTGAGGTTGTATCCATATATCTTCTTCGACTAGGAATGATTTTCTTTTGTAGAGATTTCAACCCAGCTATGATCCAATGTTTTTTTAGTGGTAATAAGATATAAATATTTTGAGCTTATTTCTTTGTGTACAAGACATTGTATGAAGTAATTATTTTTTAAGTTCTAATAAGATAACTTTTTGGACTGTATGTATTGTATACATCAGCTATATATAGTAACTGTTATATATGAATTGACTAGTACGTTTTTCTAGTGATGGAAAAATGCTCTTTGGGGTCCGACAAAGACCCATTGGAACCTCTGTAATCCTCTTTTTTTTGCACTGCCACTCACAGGATGAGCTGCGTGTGTACAACAAACTTAAAAAACAACTACAGTGTAGTAAACATGTACAGGGCACTGTATCCTGACACACAACAGTGTAAAGTGAAGTATAACAGTGTCAACTGATACAAACACCAATATAAACTGACAAAGTTCCCTGATACAAATACCAATATAAACTGACACACTTCCCTGATACAAACACCAATATAAACTGACACAGTTCCCTGATACAAACACCAATATAAACTGACACAGTTCCCTGATACAAACACCAATATAAACTGACACAGTTCCCTGATAAAAACACGAATATAAACTGACACAGTTCCCTGATACAAACACCAATATAAACTGACACACTTCCCTGATACAAACACCAATATAAACTGACACAGTTCCCTGATACAAACACCAATATAAACTGACACACTTCCCTGATACAAACACGAATATAAACTGACAAAGTTCCCTGATACAAATACCAATATAAACTGACACAGTTCCCTGATAAAAACACGAATATAAACTGACACAGTTCCCTGATAAAAACACGAATATAAACTGACACAGTTCCCTGATACAAACACCAATATAAACTGACACAGTTCCCTGATACAAATACCAATATAAACTGACACAGTTCCCTGATACAAACACCAATATAAACTGACACAGTTCCCTGATACAAACACGAATATATACTGACACAGTTCCCTGATACAAACACGAATATATACTGACACAGTTCCCTGATACAAACACGAATATATACTGACACAGTTCCCTGATACAAACACGAATATATACTGACACAATTCCCTGATAAAAAAACGAATATAAACTGACACACTTCCCTGATACAAACACCAATATAAACTGACACAGTTCCCTGATACAAACACCAATATAAACTGACACAGTTCCCTGTAGGCTGACCAAAAGTGTGAACTGATATGAACGGTATAATCTGACACAACATTGTAAACAGACATTAAAACATGTAAACTGACACGTAACGGTGTAAACAGATACACAACTACACAACAGTGTGAAATCATATACAGCTACATAAATTAACAGTGTAAAGTTTCACTCAACAGTGTAAAGTGACAGTGTGAATTGACATTCAACAGTGTGCATCGCTATACAACAATGTAAACTGATTCGGTTTAGTGTAAACTGTCCTAAACAGAATAAACTGACACATATGGTACTATGGTGACTGCATATAAATTTAGAACAGTGTAATGTGACACACAACCATATAAATTTACACGCAATTATGTAAACTGACGCATAATAGTGTAAACTAACACAGTGTCAATCAGATTTACATAAACAAATTCTTGTTTCTTTCTTTAATGTTATTTGAGTTTATGATAAAAGACTTATTTTGTTATCCTGACTGTTGGGCACCGTTAATCTATTCAGTCTATCGGGCGCGTCCCTCTATTCAAACTTCTGCCATCCCCCTTTTTCCAAGTGTGTGGGCACCACCCCGTTAATCCAAACTTCTGAGCGCCTTCCTATTAATCCAAACTTTTAGGCCATTCACCCTTTAATCCAAAATTTTGGCCATCCATTTCTGTTCAAACATATTTCTTCTCTTTCTTGTCCCATCTTCTATAACTAATTTAATGTTTTATATACCCCATATATATTTAAACTTCTAGATGCGCTATACTTATGGAAACTTTTCGGTAACCCTTATCTATCACACGTTTGTAAGCCTATTATCTATTGAACCTTCGTATTTTGCCTTTTCCGTCTAAACATTTTTATGCACCCCTTATATATCCAAAATTTCGGGCACCCCTTGTATACACAAACTGTTGGGCAGCCTTTTATTGTGAATTCAGGTACATGAAAAATGGCCTGTTGTACCTAGCCGTAAATCAAGTCCAAAGACAAGGAACTATCCTCAAAAGTCAACAAAGGCCAACAAAAAGTGCAATTTTGAGTACCCATAAATTCCCTCCACCTATATTTATAATACTATATACAATATGTAGTAAAGCAGGTAAATGTTAATGATGGAGAACTGAGTACACTCATATGCATTTTTTTCATACAAGATAGACTAGTACGTGTGTACTCAGCCAGCTAGTGAGAGTGACTTCAAGTACGGTGGTAAATATCACATCAATTCGGCCAATTTGTTGACATATAAATCTTACAGTATGGTATAGACCTTGGTAATTGATACTGACAAATTGGTTTAAAAAGCTCGTGAGCAAACACTAGGAAATTGGAAATGGTACGAGGCACCGCTCATTCTCATCTAACAAGATCTTAGAAGCCGACGATGTCTGGAAGCCTCTGTAATCGCCGACACAGACACCATTGAACATAACAATGGAAGCTACAAAATTTCAAAAACATTAGCATATATGATACTCAACAGGAGTCACATGACCTCATTGTCTGCCTGTCATCATCCCAATATGGTATTTTTCAGGTCACCACGTGTCACTCACACCCCACTATCTGCCTAAATATACTGTCATTTTCATCTCTGTCTCCAGTTTGGTTGGTAAAGGAGAAGTGCAAGAAGTTGTATGATAAGCGAAGAATAAACTGCACCCCTAATCAATCTACTGGGCACGTCACTCTATCCAAACTTCTGCCATCTCCCTCTTTCTAAGTGTGAACACCCCCCTAATAATCATCCCACCAAATAATAATTCAGACAACTAACCAACCATTCAACCAAGTACTCCTGGTCTTCCCTCAGGTGTGGGTGTGACGGATGGGTGGTGGCAGAGGCCGGAGTTCGGGCCATCTGAGTCCATAGTGACGGTCCAGGAGGGAGAGACGGCCAAGCTGCCCTGTGTCGTGCTTCACCTCAACGACAAGTCGGTGAGTATCCTCGTTGAGGTAATATTGAACACATGTGACTGATGTTCGATGTTTTAACTTTGTATGATGGTGTTAATTTGTTGAACATTTCAGTCATGTTCATTGCTTTTATTATTTACTAATTTTATCTTTGTTTCATTGAGTGTATTTTGTATATATATTTTTCTTTGCTAAGAGCAATGGTGACCTTCACGTTCAAAATGCAATGTAAACATCAACTAATACCAACACCACTACTACAGGTCTTAATAAGGACAACAATTTATCTTTCCAGCAGATATTAATTACTAAAGAAATTAGTGAAATTAGACTAGTTCAAATATATTGGTAATATTTAGCTGTTGAAAAAATTGAAACTTGTCGTTTTTTTCCGGTATACAATGCGCCTCTTAACCCCCCCTAAAAGTCTTATATGCTCAAGGTCAGGGTCATGGGTGACGCTTTAGTGTAAAATAAGAGGGTAATTAACATTTAATATGATTACTGATTTATCGTTATGATACTTCTGTCGTGCGCCTTATATGCTGGAAAATACAGTAATTATTTATTAACTTTTAATGAAACTCAGTGGTGCTCAAAGATGAGATTTTTGAAAAGCCATCAAAACTCCCTTTGCTAAGATACCCAGCGTCTTTGTAGCGACTTACCCTAATTCCAAGGTGGTTCTGGAGGCATTCTTGCTTTAATTTCGCATCCAACGTGTGGGTGACTAGCTGTAGACATGCAAGTTAAGGGAGAATAGTATTCAAGACTCCACAGTATGAAGATTAGTTATCAGTCAACTTCCACTTTGGTCGAGGTTCCTATTCCGAGCGCTGGAAGGCAGGGCTCGGTACGGCGTACGCTATCAGTGGCCCTAAAAACACCAACAAGAAGACCAGTGGTCTTTAAGCTTAGAGAGATTTCCACTCGGCAGGAAATGCTGTTATTATCAGGAGGTAACTATTTGGCTGCTGCTCATCATTATTATTACTATTATTTTTATTATTATTTCATAAAAGGGGATTATTAGTGCTTTAAAGTTAGCTCATTGAATAACAGTTTCAAAATTAATAAATACCACTGATGTTGGATCTAAATACGAAGTGCGGACAATAATGAAGAAAAGACACAAGTTGTGTAGAGATTGATAGAAATGTTCTACACAGAGCGAAACGTTACCCGAATGAGAGCGTTTCCTTCAACGTGTACTTCTCTGCTTCGCTGACGTCTCTGCTTGAGTACTCTCCTAGCGCTGACAAATTAGACAACGAAACCCTCTCTACTGTTGCTAAATCAAGTTACAACAAATCCACAAACTGGGGATGAGAAATGAACGGCGTTCCGGTCCATCCTGGACCATTATCGAGTCGCAAATGGATAATGGTCCTTGGCCATTAGGGTTTCGTGAAATACAACGTAGTACAGTTTCTCCCGATGCTATAAAATGACGTTACTAAATTTATTGGTCTTTCGTGGATGAACTATACAAGTAATACCAGTTATTGCAATAACTGGTGAAGAGGTGAAAAATATAGGCAGGTGGCCCACAGTGTAGTAGCTAAGCATAATAAATTACATTGGTTAATAACAGAAAGCTGATTTTAGCACACGCCTGCAAAATATAAGGCAATGTGTGTGTACTTTTAAAAATGAATCGGGTTGCAACAGAAGGGAGGGAGAGAGGACAAAGAGGGGGTGAGAGAGACAGGAAGAGAGGGTGAGAGAGAGAGGAAGAGAGGGGTGAGAGAGAGAGAAGAGATGGGGAGGAGAGGGAGAGAGAGAGGAGAGAGAGATGGAAGAGAGGAGAGGAGAGGAGAGAGAGAGAGAGAGAGAGGGAGTGAGAGAGAGAGAGAGGAGGAGAGAGAGAGAAGAGAGAGAGAGAGAGAGAGAGAGAGAGAGAGAGAGAGAGAGAGAGAGGAGAGAGAGAGAGAGAGAGAGAGAGGGAGAGAGAGGAAGGGAGGAAGGAGAGAGAGGAGGAGAGGGAGGGAGAGAGGGAGAGGAAGGAGGGAGAGAGAGGAGAGGAGAGAGGATGAGGAGACGAGAGTCTCACATTGTGACAATATGGGTAGAAGCAAGAATGGAGCAGCAATTTAAGAGCCAGACTTCTGAGGTTGGGATGCTGTGACATGGAGATGAGGAAGGGTGTTGTTGTGTGTCATGTGTTATATCTCTGTGTGGGTCTGTGTTTTACGATATCTGCCTTAATCTGTGTTCTGCGTTACCTGCCAGGATCTGTGTTGAACGTTATCTGCCAGGATCTGTATTGAACGTTATCTGCCAGGATCTGTATTGAACGTTATCTGCCAGGATCTGTATTAAACGTTATCTGCCAGGATCTGTATTGAACGTTATCTGCCAGGATCTGTATTGAACGTTATCTGCCAGGATCTGTGTTGAACGTTATCTGCCAGGATCTGTGTTGAACGTTATCTGCCAGGATCTGTATTGAACGTTATCTGCCAGGATCTGTGTTGAACGTTATCTGCCAGGATCTGTATTGAACGTTATCTGCCAGGATCTGTATTGAACGTTATCTACCAGGATCTGGGTGCCTTGAGTGGCCTTGTTTTGATCACCTTTCCCACTCTGAGTCACCACTGACATATGAACATATAAGCACATTCTTTAAATTAGAAAATAAGAGTTAATTTTAAGAATGTCAGAAAAAAAATAGAATTCTTGAAACGTAAATTTTATGTAACTATTATTATTTATAACTGCTCACTTCTGCTACATACAAGTAAAATCGAGGTCTTAAGAGACTACCTCACTATCAGTAATTCAAAACAGTGGGTACACAGGTGGAAACCTACCAGGAACGATTTATATTCAGTATTCTACTGCACTCTCCTTAAATTAACATTATAGGGAGTGTGGGTTATTGGATTTGAGGTGTCAATGTTATGGTCATGACTCTACTTTTCTGACACAATTATGGGTTTCAAATTCATGAGTTACCTAATTACAGAAATGTATGTTGTTTATTGGTAAATTAGACACATGTGCAATACTTGGGTATCTTTACTGAGGAAAGGTTTCGCCACACAGTGGCTTCATCAGTCCATACAAAGGAGAATGGTGGAGATGAGTTGAGGTAATCAGTCCCTCAGCCTGTGGATTCTCTGAACTATTTATCATGTCGTGGAGAACATGTCAGCCAGTATACTAAGTTCTCCCTTCGTATGGAAATAGTTAGGAATATCTAAATATACAAGGGCCATTGCATCAGGCGTGCATTTTTATCTTTCACGTTGTGGAGGAATGTTTAATGATTATGATCCGGGTATATGAGATTTGAAGAGGCGAGGCACCCTAGCTCAAGGTGTCCCAGGGTTAATATAAATACGTGCGCCTCATTCTCTCTTCTGAATTATTTTCAGCTTTTCAGAATAAAGACATATTGGAAGAGCATTCGCTTTAGACTTTTGAAAAACACCAATAACGTTCCTCTCTAGTTTCTACCTGAATGACGAAAGGTGCGTTAAAATCGATGCTGTGCAATACTGAGCCAAGATGAGCAATGTTTTAAGGCATTCGGAAGCTGCTCTCTGGCATTGCTCATCCCAAACTTTAGTTTTTGACTTGTCAGTGAAGATAATGGGTCACGTAAATGAAAAAAATTTGTTCTTTCCCGGTCGAGTGCATCAATGCTGAAGTAAATGCCTCTCTTTACAAGATCGTGTTGATGCCTTTATTATTTTGTTTTCTCCCATGACCTCCATGATCCTCAAACATATAGAATAATCATGGATGTCAAATAAATTCATTCAAATGCCGACTTCATTTGTTATGGCCTTTTAGCCTCCACACACTAGCTCTAGCAAAATATCATATTATACCAAGCCTTTACGTTCACCCTACATTGTACTGTCTTGTTCTTCCTGGGATATTCAAGAAATTCATGTTTACTCTCCCTTCCCTCCATGTCCGAAGGTCATTTGAGGGTCACGAACCATCAGTGTACACTGCTGTGCCAACGTACATCAGTGTACACTGCTGTGCCAACGTACAGCGATGGTTCCTCATCCTCAAATAGTGATGAATATACGACTCTTTCTGAATAAAATATTAAGAGTTTATTTACAGAAATCAGCTAGAATTATTTTAGCAGAGTTATAATTCATTGTCATAACTGTTATACGCATTGCGGATATGCCTAGTATTTCTAGTAACAGTTAACTGGTATCCAGGGTAAAGAACATGCAAACTTAAGCCTCTCAGGTCACTATGATCTGCCAACATCATATAGTGTGGCCCGTATATTCTGACTATTTTCCCTCGCATGTTTAAGAATTGACTATACACAAGAAACACATGGATACTACAAGACAAAACACCCAGCACCTCGAAGCGAGAACTACTGGGTGACTTGAATGGTTAACTATGCACTAATTTACTGTTCGGACTATCAGAGAGGTTGCAACATTTACTTTCGACATCTTGCACATTGACTCTGACATTGTCCTCCTCTCCAAAATCCCCACTTTTAAATTACACCCCTTTTCCTCTGTGACGTTTTAACAAAAATTAATCTATTGTATCAATTGTGATATTTTAAACCCTCACTAACCACCAACTTTACTATTTATTTCATTATAAGTGAAACTCTCTCTGCACAGTATGACCGTTTCAGTTTTAGTGCTGGTGTTTAATAATAATAATAATAATAATAATAATAATAATAATATACACATCACATTGTGAAAATGTAGTATATAACTGAGTCACATATCCTAAAAATACATCGAAAAGAATCACCCGATTTTAACACCTGATTAGTTTACTTTTAACACCTGATTAGTTTACTTTTAACACCTGATTAGTTTACTTTTAACACTGTGATTAGTTTACTTTTAACACCTGATTAGTTTACTTTTAACACCTGTTAGTTTACTTTTAACACCTGATTAGTTTACTTTAACACCTGATTAGTTCTTAACACCTGATGTTACTTAACACCGATTGTTTACTTAACACCTGATTAGTTTACTTTTAACACCTGATTAGTTTACTTTTAACACCTGATTAGTTTACTTTTAACACCTGATTAGTTTACTTTTAACACCTGATTAGTTTACTTTTAACACCTGATTAGTTTACTTTTAACACCTGATTAGTTTACTTTCTGAGACCAGACACAAGTTGGTCTGGGATGTTCCAAATCTGCTCATGCCAGCTGGAAAAACAACTTGAAAGAATTATGACGTGAAATTCGACCCATTGGTCCGATTGAATTTCCGTAGGCACCAGTATTTGTTCCCCCAATAAATCTCACCAATATATGCTTATCACAGAGCGTGTATTCACGTACCATAATGTTATTAAAGAACAAAAAGGCACAATACTGTGTGTGGAACAATACACAAATAACCCGCTTATAGAAGATAACGATGACATTTCTGTCCGACCTGGACCATTTACAAAGTAAATGGTCCAAGCGTCTCTCTCTCCATGGGTGGGCTATTTGTGCATAATCTATTACTGTGGGATAATACGTAGATGTACACAGAGTGAATAGATACTCATTACTCACTCGAGTCTGAGGGAAGGAACCAATACGGTCGACTACACGTTTAACGATTTGCGAAACACTGGTATATATGAGGCCTGGTCACAGACTGGGCCGCGGGGGCGTTGGCGCCCCGGAACCCTCTCCAGGTATACCCTTTCCAGGTATAGGAAAAATTGGATCTGGTTTTAATACTTGAGCCAGTTTCTCCTGCAACCTGACTAGTACGCGTATGAAGGAGCAGAAACATCAATTGTCATGGAAGGCGAGAACAAATCCTTGGCAATTTTTGCCTACGTTTTCTTAACACCTTGATGCCAACCATGGAGATATTGCGTGTCATTTCCATTACTCTATACATCTTTTGGTTACTGGAAGCACCATAGTGAGTATTACTTGTATGGTATTTCTCCACTCCACGTTTTCAGTAAATGGTTTGGAAAGCCGACAAGTTGATAAATTAGACACTAATGCAATATTAGGGTATCTTTATTCTGGAAATGTTTCACCGTTTCGATGTGTTCAGTTGATCGACTGAACACAAGACTCCAGACTGAGGGACTGATTACCTCAAACTCCTCCTCATCTTCTATCATTCACTGCAGTGAACTGAAGAAGCCGCTGGCTGGCGGAACATTTCCAGAATAAAGATACCGATATGTCCCACAAGTGTCTCATTTATCACTCCAACTGGTGAAGCTTTTGTCATAAATATACAAGGACGGGTTGTATAAAAAGCTGTACTCATACTAATAGCATCTGTTTGAGACAGTTTGTACACAAACATACACTAGAATATCATCTTGCTGCTGTTCACTGACATGTTAACACAGTCTCCAGTGCACTGAGCTTCAACAGAGGGCGCGTTTCGGGAAAATGTCTCTAAGAGCGAGGCACAGCTGTACACTGGGACCCATCAAACAGATGAGCCAACTCTGGTTGTGTTCAAATGCATTGGTTCGTCAATTTCATTTTCCAGTGCCTGTACAATATGCATCGACCACATCACAGCCGCCTGGAAATAGCTCCGGTATGGAACCTATTGTCCATTCCAGAGCTAGTTGCTTGAATATGACCTAAACCACAAACAGTTTGTCACACTGCCCAACATAAAACACATTTCCGACAAGGAAATGAGTGTCATGAACGGGGAATTTACCAGAGAGTCATTCATGTGTAGACCATGACAACTTGCTTTCCAAAAATAAACTTACCCTCAACGCATCATAGTCCATCCATTTTAGAATCACCTTTGTATTTACCTGAAGAAGCCAGTTGCCGAATGCGAAACGTTTCGGCAATGAAGATTCCCACGTTTTTACACATGTGTTTTACTCATTAGCTTATCGGTGCTTTTTTTCGACACACCGGTCGTCTCCCACCGAGGCAGGGTGACCTAGAAAGAAAAACGAAAGTTTTTCTGGTTAAATTTAATAATTTATACAGGAGAAGGGGGTTACTAGCCCCTTGCTCCCGGCATTTTAGTCGCCTCTTAAGACACGCATAACTTACGGAGGAAGAATTCTTTTCCACATCCCCATGGAGTTTAATTCTATTAATATAATACTCGTTTTATAATAATAATAATAATAATAATAATATTATTATTATTATTATTATTATTATTATTATTATTATTATTATTATTATTATTATTATTATTATTATTATTATTATTATTATTATTATTATGCTCAGTGTTTTTACTATAACTAAAATAATACTCGTCTGAGACAGCAACATAATGAGTCTTGGTACGGACAACTTACATCTTCATCATTCATATAAATTCCAACATTTCAATCTCATGCTAGATTGTCAGTCCATCAATCTGGCCTATATTACAGCATAGGACAACTGGCCTAGTCGCTCTATACTGCCATCTGACTCAGTGAAGGATAAACACTTCTCAGGCTAAGGTACAGAACGTCTCAAAATTACCTGTTCTCTTATCCTTCTGTCTCCGGTAATGTAATCGCCTCTGTATTCGACTGAAGATGCCTGGCGCGCAGCAGAAATGTCTAGGCAATTTAAGTAATAGATGACATGTGTAACAAAAGGCTGCTTGGCCATTTAAGTGGTAACTTGTGTATCAAAAGAGCGCTCTGTAACAGACGGACACATGTACGGACACTATCCGACTCTTGTACCGATCCAGCGCAGTTAAGTAATGGTGTTAATGACAACACAGTTAACACAGTGATGGTGTTAATGACAACACAGTTAACACAGTGATGGTGTTAATGAAAACACAGTTAACACAGTGATGGTGTTAATGACAACACAGTTAACACAGTGATGGTGTTAATGACAACACAGTTAACACAGTGATGGTGTTAATGACAACACAGTTAACACAGTGATGGTGTTAATGACAACACAGTTAACACAGTGATGGTGTTAATGAAAACACAGTTAACAGTGATGGTGTTAATGACAACACAGTAACACAGTGATGGTGTTAATGACAACACAGTTAACACAGTGATGGTGTTAATGACAACACAGTTACACAGTGATGGTGTTAATGACAACACAGTAAACACAGTGATGGTGTTAATGACAACACAGTTAACACAGTGATGGTGTTAATGACAACACAGTTAACACAGTGATGGTGTTAATGACAACACAGTTAACACAGTGATGGTGTTAATGACAACACAGTTAACACAGTTATGGTGTTAATGACAACACAGTTAACACAGTTATGGTGTTAATGACAACACAGTTAACACAGTGATGGTGTTAATGACAACACAGTTAACACAGTGATGGTGTTAATAACAATACAGTTAACGCAGGAAATGTGCTAGGACAGTGTGGTGGTAGCGGCAGTGGGGTGGTAGCGGCAGTGGAGTGGTAGTGGCAGTGGAGTGGTAGTGGCAGTGTGGTGGTAGTGACAGTGTGGTGGTAGTAGCAGTGTGGTGGTAGTGGCAGTGTGGTGGTAGTGGCAGTGTGGTGGTAGTGGCAGTGTGGTGGTAGTGGCAGTGTGGTGGTAGTGGCAGTGTGGTGGCAGTAGGGTGGTAGTGGCAGTGTGGTGGTAGTGGCAGTGTGGTGGTAGTGGCAGTGTGGTGGTAGTGGCAGTGTGGTGGTAGTGACAGTGTGGTGGTAGTGGCAGTGTGGTGGTAGTGGCAGTGTGGTGGTAGTGACAGTGTGGTGGTAGTGGCAGTGTGGTGGTAGTGGCAGTGTGGTGGTAGTGGCAGTGTGGTGGTAGTGGCAGTGTGGTGGTAGTGGCAGTGTGGTGGTAGTGGCAGTGTGGTGGTAGTGGCAGTGTGGTGGTAGTGGCAGTGTGGTGGTAGTGGCAGTGTGGTGGTAGTGGCAGTGTGGTGGTAGTGGGGTGGTAGTGGCAGTGTGGTGGTAGTGGCAGTGTGGTGGTAGTGGCAGTGTGGTGGTAGTGCAGTGTGTGGTAGTGGCAGTGTGGTGGTAGTGGCAGTGTGGTGGTAGTGGCAGTGTGGTGGTAGTGGCAGTGTGGTGGTAGTGCAGTGTGGTGGTAGTGCAGTGTGGTGAGTAGTGGCAGTGTGGTGGTAGTGGCAGTGTGGTGGTAGTGCAGTGTGGTGGTAGTGGCAGTGTGGTGGTAGTGGCAGTGTGGTGGTAGTGGCAGTGTGGTGGTAGTGGCAGTGTGGTGGTAGTGGCAGTGGGTGGTAGTGGCAGTGTGGTGAGTGCAGTGTGGTGGTAGTGGCAGTGTGGTGGTAGTGGCAGTGTGGTGGTAGTGGCAGTGTGGTGGTAGTGGCAGTGTGGTGGTAGTGGCAGTGTGGTGGTAGTGGCAGTGGGTGTAGTGGCAGTGGGGTGAGGCAGTGTGGTGGTAGTGGCAGTGTGGTGGTAGTGGCAGTGGGTGAGGCAGTGTGGTGGTAGTGGCAGTGTGGTGGTAGTGGCAGTGTGGTGGTAGTGGCAGTGTGGGTGGTAGTGGCAGTGTGGGTGGTAGTGGCAGTGTGGGTGGTAGTGGCAGTGTGGTGGTGGTAGGCAGTGTGGGGGTAGGGCAGTGTGGGGGTAGCGGCAGTGTGGGGGTAGCTGGCAGTGTGGGTGGTAGTGGCAGTGTGGGGTAGCGGCGTGGAGGTAGCGGCAGTGTGGGGGTAGCGGCAGTGTGGGGGTAGCGGCAGTGTGAGGGTGCGGCAGTGGGGGTACGGCAGTGTGAGGGTAGGGCAGTGTGGGGGTAGCGGCAGTGTGGGGGTAGCGGCAGTGTGGGGGTAGCGGCAGTGTAGGGGGTAGCGGCAGTGTAGGGGGTAGCGGCAGTGTGGGGGTAGCGGCAGTGTGGGGGAGGGTAGCGGCAGTGTGGGGGAGCGGCAGTGTGGGGGTAGCGGCAGTGTGGGGGTAGCGGCAGTGAGACGGCTGCCAACAAAGAGAAATTCTTAGATCGAAAAATTCTCTGAGGATGTTCAAATTTCACACCAACTGCTCCCTTCATTTCCTCTTCACCCTCCTTCTCCCTATCTCCCTTCACCCTCTCCCAGGCTCTCTCCCTCTCTCTCTCTCTCCAGGGTTTTCATATTAAATATAATTTTGTTGTATTTCAGGTTGATGAATGTTTCACACTTTCTGGTGTTTATCAGTGAAGCATCAAAAGCTTGAATGTATTACCTGGGGAGCTGCATGTATTACCTGGGGAGCTGCATGTATTACCTGGGGAGCTGCATGTATTACCTAGGGGGCTGCATGTATTACCTAGGGGCTGCATATATTACCTAAGGAGCTGTATATATTACCTGGGGAGCTGCATATATTACCTGGGGGGCTGCATGTATTACCTGGGGGCTGCATGTATTACCTGGGGGCTGCATGTATTACCAGGGGGCTGCATGTATTACCTGGGACTGCATGTAATACCTGGGGGCTGCATGTATTACCTGGGGACTGCATGTATTACCTGGGAGCTGCATGTATTACCTGGCTGCATGGAGCTCATGTACCTGGGGCTGCATGATATCCCTGGAGCTGCATGTATTACCTAGGGGGTTGCATGTATTACCTAAGGGCTGTAATACTGCATATATTACCTGGGGGCTGCAATACTGCATATATTACCTAAGGAGCTGTATATATTACCTGGGGAGCTGCATATATTACCTGGGGCTGCATGTATTACCTGGGAGGCTGCATGTAATACCTGGGGGCTCCATGTATTACCTGGAGGCTGCATGTATTACCTGGTGGCTGCATGTATTACCTGGTGGCTGCATGTATTACCTGGGACTGCATGTAATACCTGGGGGCTGCATGTATTACCTGGGACTGCATGTAATATTACCTGGGGACTGCATGTGTTTTCTGTTGACTGCATGTGTTTTCTGGGGACTGCATGTATTATCTGGGGACTGCATGTATTATCTGGGGACTGCGTATATTATGCCAACAAAGCATTATTGTCTGAAAAATTAAATAAACTTTTAATGTGAAAGGAATTGTTCTTTTTTTGTTTAGGGACAGACAGACAGACAGACACACACACACACACACACACACACACACACACACACACACACACACACACACACACACATATACACACACAAGACTTCTTTAAACTCAGGGTAGTCAAGCAAGAAATAATGACCTGATTTAAGTACCAGAGGCAGACTCCATACACAGCTTTAAGAAGAGATACGTTAAGGCCCACAAGACGAAAGAAAGATAAGTCATCGTCCAGTTAAAATGCAGAACCAGGAGCTGAGACTTAGCCACCACCTAATTACAAACATCGAAGTGCCCACGCAAGCTTGGACAATTACGAAAGAAAATATTAGGAAAAATGGGAGGTTATTACTTCTGAAGTCGCTGTGTGTTGTATGTCATCAAATAGAGCTTCACCTCTTGTGTTTATTCTGTCTGTATCGTCTTTCCATACTTCCATTTTCTACTCTAACCCTTCCTCGCAGTCCTTCAATCAATTCTTTCTCTTCTGTTTCCACCCCTTCCTCGTTGTCTTTGTCTTATACTCTTAACGTCCCCTACCTTCTTACCTCTCTGTTTATAATATTATTATCAAGCAACAAGAACAAGTGAAAACAATTGCATGTTGCATGTATACCGAGAGATTTGTGTGTGTATATATATATATATACTCTAAGACAGTGGTTCTCAACTAGTTTCAGCCCATGGACCACCAACCCAATTATAAAAATAACGTGGACCATTTAACTTTTTGAGTAATGATATAAAGACAATTTGATTTGAAATATATTTCCTATAAACAGAAATTCGAGAAGTTATGTAAAATAATATATATCTAACATTTTGGTTTGAAATATATTTCATACAAACATAATTTCTTGGAAATTAAGACTATATATACCAATCTTCACTTTATTACCAAATATAGTGATCGTTCTGTGGACCACCTAAAATGTCCCCATGGACCACCATTGGTCCATGGACCACCATTTGAGAACCACTGCTCTAAGATGCGTGTTTCACTGTATCTACAGCAAATGGTGTGCTAAAATTTGAATATTCAGTGAGAGGTTTGTATTTCTGTGTTCATACACCGAAATGCTCTGTATCCTAGTGTATACAACGAGAGGTGTGTGACTTTCATTGTATATTCACTGAGAGGTGTACATTTCTTTGTGTTTATATGCCGAGAGGTGTATATCTCTCTGTATATAGTGAGATGGGTGTATCTTTGTAAATATGATATGTAGACAAGCCTCAAGTTTACATACTGTTTTTAAATTGTTTTATACACGTTTTGGGAAGCCTTAACAGCAACTTAGGTTCCATGAACTTCAGTTTGTCGTCCCTCTGAAAACTCTAACTCTTACTGAAATTTAAAAGGTTTCGGTTCCTTCTGGACCATTGTCGAGACAAAATAGTAGACTTAATAATGGTAAAGAACGAACCTAAACGTTGTCTAAGGTGTCCTCCCCAACATATGGGTTTGTTAGTGAGTTTTAAGGTTGTGTGTAATACTGACGGGTTGATGGCTTAGACACTTGTACGACACCTCAGATTACCTCATCTTTTATTGTCTACAGTTAACCAGCTAAACAATGAAATGGAAAAAGCCACTGATTGGCGAAACAAGGATAACTAGGTGTTTCACATGTCTAATTCATCTATTTGCGAATCTTTCCAGTCGAGATACCTGGTAATGTACGTACACAGATTTTGTCAGGAGAAACTATACTACTGTAGGTCAGTCGGCCGCCTGCCTAGCGAAGATCAGCGAGGATCTGGGGGTAAATACATCAAATATATCACCAGAAATACACACAAACCGTATATCATCAGCGTCATATGCAAGGTTAGCAAACCACAGAACGGATTTCAAGACGATGAATATATTTCTACAGACCCTTACATACTACATATGATAGGCTAATCGGTGAGTTCAGCATGGAACTCACCCTATTTAAACAAATGGAAAAAGCTCGAAAACGTCTAAAGGTTCACAACGAGGATAGTACCAAGACTGAGAGTGATATACCATGAGGAGAGGTTGAAGAAGCTAGAGGTAGGTAAGGTACGTCAGGAAACAGTTCAAGTGTTTCCTGACGCGGGTCTTAGTCAGATGATGACCCGCAGCTGGAGCTTTTGGTCATCTGACCGAGGCCATTCCGCTGGCTTACCAGTCCACCCCTTTAAAAATTATCGTCGTAGTTATAACCATTTTTTAGAAGCTAGAGCTGACGACTCTGTCGGAAAGAAGGATAAACGTATTACTTCGCCTATATTCTTATTTTATGCTCTAATGAAATGTCCTTATTAGGAGGAATTAGAACTTTCCATTTGGATTAAATCATGTTTACTTCCAAATCCCCAGACGTTGTATGACCCCATACGGATTTATCGTTTTCCAATGAAAATAATTATAATTTAGAGTGAACAATAAGTGACAATACCGCTGATGGAACAAATCACAAATAATAATATATTACTGAAGTTATATAAAGCAATTGACCCATCAGAGAAGTCAGGTCGTGAGGAGAATTCTTGAAACTACTCTGGAGACAAGTAGACTCAGCAAGAAGTGTGTGTTATGATTTGTGGCACAACTGTTGGGGGTGTTGCTGTGTTATAATTCACCACTACTGACTTAACATCGTGCGTGAAGGTCCCAACGCACTTAGACATAAGCCAAAATCTTATTTTACTTAAAGAACCCCAATGGAAATAAGTCACTCTGATTGTTTTGGGTTATTCTAGGTTCTTTACACATATGCTGCTATGTATGATAATCTATGTAGCTATTTGTGTATTCCTGAATAAACTTACTTTAATTGGTTAACTACGTGTAAATATAGGTTAATTTACATTAACCTAACATAGAATATAATAAATAAATAAATATATATATATATATATATATATAGTAGAGATTTAGGACTCTGGTGGGTTTAGCGTATAGTTTGATTATAATATAGATATTTATAACTGTTATAACTGGCGTAAATCAATGTAAATCAAGAGATATATAACTGGCATTAATCTAGCAATAACTTGTGATCGAAGATTCTAGATAAAGACTGTTTTTCAGCCATACACTTGACATTTTTCACTTTAAACGCGAATAATGTAAATAAAAATATAACTGGCATTAAATCAGCAATAACTTGTGATCGAAGATTCTAAGACGAAGTATCAGATCTTGACTTTACCAATGTATATATTATAAATACATACGTCAATATAAAAATACAGTCAATGTACAGAGAATTTGACGATATGGTGGACATTTACAAGTCACATTTACAAGTCACATTTACAAGTCACATTTACAAGTCACGTCGAAAGCAAAGAGAAGCTGCTACATAGCCATATCAGAAGGAAGGTTACAATACAAGATCAGGAATGACAGTATGGACTGTGAGGAGCTGGAGAGATTCAAAGAGGCGGTGATGGTGAAATTCAAGACAATGTTGTACAGATGAAGACATAAGGATGTTTAGTAGAGACTAGAAACATCGTCTCATCAGAGGAAGACGTGAAGAGAGTTCTGAGATGAATGGATACGCTAAAAGGTATGAAACCTGAAATTGCATCTCCATGGGCTCTGAAAGAAGGGGAAACAAACATTGTGAACCCCTAGAAAAAATCAGTAAATTACTCGAAACTAAACACTATGACCCAGGGAAAGAATAATTAAACAATTACTCAAAACGAAACCCTGTGAATCCCTATAAAAAAATCATTAAATAATAATTCGACATAGGATAACTACGGAAAAACGATAAGAGAAAGGCAAAGGCTATAGGGATATTCAAGCAAGGGGCACGCAAGTAATGCTTAATAGAAAATAATCAGGAGGAGAATGGAGGATGAGTTGAGAATGGTGAATTAAATATAATTACAATATAATAATAATTTTCTTTTCCAAACCAGCAAGGTTTATAAGAGGAAAAATCTGTCTTACACATGTGACTGAGTTTAATGATTATGTAACAAAGCGGGAAGTAAAATATTTTATAAAACCAAGAAAAGAGAACAGGGCTAACGGGAGAGATGCTAAAATGAACAGAAGAATAACCAAGGAAAATTAGTGATTGTCGGAGATAAGGTATCAGGATGAACAGAAGCGACAAGTGGGGTCCAGCAGGAGTCAGATTCTGAGACCAGTTCCATTCCACATATTCTTAAACGACAAATTAGAAGAGATTAGCTTTAATATTCGTTGTCTGCAGATGAAGAGAATGAATATAAAAATATAAATATTTAAAATGAAGAGAATAGAAATATAAGAATATTTATAAATACTTAAAAAGACGACATAGAATCTACTGATGGCCAGGGTAATAACTAAGGGAATTTTCGTACATAAAAGTTATTTGATATTCCAAAATCTAAAAAAAAACATTAATATCTCTTCCTGTTTTCTTCGGGAGGAAAGATAATGGAAGGGACAAAATCGAGTAGCTTTAAAAATGTTAGACAAATAGATTACTGAGAATGTCTGGAAGGAATCAAGAGACCAGCAAATCAAGAAACAGTAATATCTCAGTTGTTATGCTAGTTGGAAGGAAAATTGTCGTCAGGTAAGGCAATAAAACAATCCAACACAGCAAGAAAATTGTCAGTTTCTCTCAAAGTGACCTTTTTCTTGGCATGACTTCAGAAACCTCGCTTTTGATCGAAACGTTGATTAAAGGTTTATTGAGCTATGTCTTAGTATTATCTATGTTTCTATGACTTGCCAGAGTATCACAGGCAAACTGCCGATAAAGGAATATTATTATTATTGTTATTATTAAAAGTATTATCCTTTAATAAAAAGAGCTAAGCTATATAATGAGATATCAGTTATCCAAAGCGGAGAATTCCTTCATTTCCTTGGATCAAGAGCGCTTTACCGGCATCAAGCAACCCCCTCTAAGGAACAAACTGGTTTAAACAAGGATGAGAAGCAAGTTTCGCGACAACTTTTTTTGCTAATGCTGACAAAGACAACTCTGACTTCACCTGACTCTAAGCTGGATGAGGTGCAGCTTGATGTTCACCTGAGCTCTAAGCTGGATGAGGTGCAGGTTGGTGCTCACCTGAGCTCTAAGCTGGATGAGGTGCAGGTTGGTGCTCACCTGAGCTCTAAGCCTCACGAGTTGCAGCTGTGTTTTGGTAAGATGTGGCCTCTAGTAGTCCATGAGTGTTAAAACAAGCTTACTGCACCGGTGTAAATTGTTGTGTCCTTGACCTTGTATTGGTGGTGGTGTTGTGGTGTAGTGGTGATTGTGGGTAGTGGATATGATGGTGCTCTTGGTGACAACAGTGTAGTGGTAAAATGGTGAGTTCTGGTGGTGATATGGTAGTGATAGTGGTGTTCGATGCTGTTGTGGTGGTGGCGTAGTGGTAATTGTGCTCGTTGCGGTGGTCGTGTTGGTGATAGTGCTTGTTGCAGTGGTGGTGATGGGTTGGTGTGAGCAGAAGTAGCGAGGATGGTGATAGTGGTAATGATGGGTTATCTCTGAGGCGGTGTTAATGGGAGAGAGTAGTGATGGTAGTTGGACAGTAGTGATAGTTTTGGTGTTGGTGAAAGTAGTGGTCGTGAGAGTAGCATCTGTGGTGGTCGTGGTGGTGGACATGGGACAGTCTTATAACAGAGGACTTTAACATCCACGCTGTGGCTATCTATTGAGATAAGCTATTTCCTCTAAATTAAATACAATAATGTATTCTCTAGCTGTATGAGGATAGTAAAGAAGGCTCTCTCCCCACCCACCATGCCCTCCGGCCACTGTCGGTTCGAAACAAGAGAAAAATAATTGCCATACCATTTAGAGAAAGTGAAATGAAAGTTTACAAGAGATAGAATTTAAATAGAAAACGTAGTCTAACTTCGTGGTGTCCCTACCGTAACTCTTCGTGTTACTCTTTTGCTAATTCTGTTTATTTATTTACAGTCGTATATTATGACTTAAATCGAGTTTATGGGCTGTGGGAGTGAGTCAACTTGGGCTCTAACTGCATAACGTAAACAAAAGTCCTGGCTCCTCTGGGGTAAACAACCTGCATAGTCTAAGGGCATTTAAATTACTACACATAAACCAACCTAGGGTCAGCTTGTACCTTCACACAAATTATGAAGCAAATTTAAATGGTCAGTGTATTATGAGGCTGACAGAGATATGAATAGAAATTCTGATTATGAATCTTAACTATTAGAAGCCCCTGTAAAGCGCTAGACCCGTCATTATCTGGACCACAGTTAGATCCCACTGTTCATCTTTACGCTGATTACTTAATAGATGGTATTCCTTGAATATCAACGTCGTGTTCACCTAAGGTGCAAATACTGAAGCACACCAGGATAAAGACTGATGTATTCTAGAAGAGATTTTATATTATCAACTTTGTCAACTGAGAGGCGCTCTTGAGAACTAACCCAGGTAGTTATGGGAAGTCACTACGATATACCTTAATTGACCGAAACGTCGTCATAAGCTCCTTCCTCATATGTTTAGGTTATTTGTTTATTGTTCCATTCACTGTATTGTTCCTTTTAATTCTTTAATTGTTGTGATATGAACGAAAACTACCTCTTAACAGGAGTGCAAAATAAGTCATTCACATCACTTAATTTCTTAACAACTTCTGACGGTATGAGAAACTTCACTTGTAACGCATGTCCTGGAACAAACATTTGTACCATTACTCTCTTGGAATGATCCTGGAACAGATGTTTTATCATAATACTCCTTCATCTTCTTTTAAAACAAGTGCCAAGTTCTTAGATGGAAACTCAGTAGCAACAATAAGATATTACATCAGAACAGTAGTGATTATTTCAGATTTTTTTATCCAGCGACACCTTTAAAATTCATAACCACGAACTGAATGTCCATTAATTAGTTTAAAGGGGCTATAGTCAATGCCTTCTTGTTTACTCTCCCTGGTAGCGTACAACAATAATGGCAATCTCTCAGCTTGAAACGGATTATTGATGGAATGCAGGAATGTGGTATCGTACGATGCTTCGAATAGAGCAACGAATTCAACGTGCACTACGATAGCTGTCTGGTGGTGTAACACAGGCTCTTGCTATAACCAACTTAGTTATTGATGGAACAATGTCCAGATGCTGGAGCCAGCCGCATCCAAGAATTTCAGTGAGTATGTAAATTAAATATTCATTCCTACATGAACATTCACATTAAATATTCATCCCATCTGCATCACCCCGTGACTTGATCTGGCACTATTATGTTCCCGAGGAAGATCAAAGCGTGGAAAAAGATTGCGGAGACATGTAGTGCCTACACCTGCTATTTCCAGCAATGGGCGGAACTTTCATTGAGGGATAGCAAAAGAGGGTTGTTGAGATTCACGTCAGAAGCACTTCTCAAATGGTAGCCAGAATTGAAGTTGTGTTTACATTCTCCACGACGTTATCGGTGACGATGATCGGCAGCTTGGAAAACATGTAACAATATGCGAATGTTATTTTCTTAATCGGTACCTGGGGTGAAAAAGACAGTTGTAATTTGCTGAGGACTACCTATCTGTCAGTCATGACGAGCTCTTGGTCCTCCACGTATTCCACGCTGCCGACTATCGTCACCGTAAGATATTGATACGTACTGTTGATACTGATGCCGTCGTGGTTCCTGTGTCAGTGGCCCAGAGAATGCAAACAGAACGTAAACTTTGGCTAGCATTTGAAACTAAGAATTGTCTGTACTTAGCAGCCCATGAGATAGTACCTGGCCTGGAGAAGGCACGAGCACTGCCAATGTATCACTATCTGAAACTATTTTGATAGTCCGGGCTGTGCTGCCAGAACTGACAGAGGCCCAACTGACTCTGTCCACAGCATCAAGTGACATATTGTATATAAATAGTTTAGACAACCGACAAGTTGATAAATTAGACACATGTGCAACACTTGGGTATCTTTATTGAGGAAACGTTTCGCCACACAGTGGCTTCATCAGTCCTATACAAAGAATAATTATGAAGATCAGGAAGAGTTTGAGGTAATCAGTCCCTCAGCCTGAAGTCGATGTAATCAGTCCATCAATTGAAAAATGGTATGGTGATACCATTTCGACTCCAGGCTGAGGGACTGATTACCTCAAACTCTCCTAATCTTCAAAAAATTCTTTGTATAGGACTGATGAAGCCACTGCGTGGCGAAACGTTTCCTTAATAAAGATTACCACATGTTGCATAAGTGTCTCGATCTAATTCTTCAAGTGACACAGCTGTAGATACCTACCTGGAGCCTAACTTCCTGGAGCCTACCTACCTGGAGCCTACCTACCTGGAGCCTACCTACCTGGAGCCTACCTACCTGGAGCCTACCTACCTGGAGTCTACCTACATGGAGGGCATTCCTGGGATCAACGCCCCCACAGCCCGGTCCACGACCAGGCCTCCCGGTGGATCAGAGCCTGATCAACCAGGCTGTTACTGCTGTTACTGCTGCACAAACATTAACAATACTGAAACTCTACGAAGAACAATGTGCGATTATTTCCCTAAGTTTTGATGAGTATCTCAAGCCTTTAAGTGTGGCCATTTGTGGGGTCAAACACTAATACCAGCCCCTGAATTGCCTTCCCCGACTTCCTGCTGAACCAAGAATGATGGGGAAGGGAAGGGGGGCTACGAGGCACTCCAGACGAGGTTCTCCTGAACACTGACTGAATTTCAAGAGAAAATGGCCAACACTGCCCTTCCTGGATTGCAGTTCCTTCTCTATGTGAATTTGTTTGTTAAATATAGGCCTACATAAACCACGGAACGGGTGAGGTTTGAACCCATGGTGAGTGAGTCGTAAAACTCCAGGGCAGTGCGTAAGCCACTGGCTATAGGTTCAAACCCCACCCGCTCCGTGGTTTGTTTTCAATCGTGTTATACCGATTTCCTGAGTCGGGATAGGTCTACAAGTGTGCCAAATTTGGTGTTTTTCATAAAATACAGTAGGTTTGCCAAGCAACCTCATTATCTGTAATTTTGTACTGGAAGGACGGGGAAGCCAGAGGACAGCCTCGAACATACGATAAAGACTCGTGACACACGAGTAATCTTCATATTTCTACCGACAAAGAAAATACCATCCCCGTCACCGCTAACACACGAGCGGCTAGCATAAAGTTCCTAGATTAGTTCTAAACACATCGTTCACGCCCGTAATCACATCTCCCACTAGTTATTATTTGTGTCCAGACATACAGGGAAATACTCTGATTAGATTTCTTTAGTAATTTGTATGAAGTTGAAAAGAAATTATATGACGATTATTTCCCAAGGCTGCTGTTGTGGGATTTAATTATTATGCAGTTACATGGATTTATCTTTCTTTTTTCATGGAAATCTCGAAATTAAATTTGGGATTTTGATTAATGTGAGGGAGGAAGAGTGCAGCTGGTGGAGTGCAGCTGGTGGAGTGCAGCTGGTCTCCACACACATCATTATAAGAAAGTTTTATCAATAAAATTAATTATTGGAGCAGGAGAATTTAGCAGTGCTGAAGAATTTAGTGGAGCAGGAGAAATTAGCTGAGAAAGAGAATTTAGTGGTGCATGAAAATTTAGGATGTTATTGAATTTAGTAGTAGCTTCCTGGACAATATATTTGTTGCGTCCACAGATATATAAAGGGAAAATAATCGTCATGCAGAGAATTAATGGAAAAAACTCTGGGCAGTTGAGATATACAATAGGGTGTGGGTGTGTGTGTGTGTGTTGGGGAAGGGTTTAGGTACTCGACTAATGTTGTACTTTACGAAATCGTAATTACACTATTGTGCTTCTAATAATAATGATAGTAAAATTATTAACTGCAATGTATAATGATAGTAATGGAAAAAATGGTAGAGTATTAAAATGCCGAAAAAATGGGGTAATGTGAAAACTAAAAATATACAGAAACTGGAATATATACTGTGCAAAAAAAATTGAATATTGTAAAGGTTAAGAGTAGTGCATTTACATATTACAGAATGATACTCTGATTGACCGAAAAATTACACATGATCCTATTAAAAGATATAAATTCTCTCTGATAATGTATCATCAAGAAAATTTCTGCTCAGCCTCACAGGAAAAGAATAAATTTGAAAATATATTATTACAGGTTTCCTCCACTTGCCATATTATTCATTACCAGACACGGGACTGAAACTCTGAAAATTTTGGTGACAAAAATTAGCCTCGATGTCACTCCCAGAAAACAACAGAAGAAGCTTGATACGGTGCTCTGGACTCGGACCAAGAATTCTGACGAGTATCCTGTATTTGAGTATAATCAAGCTTGTTGTGATTATAGTCTCAAAGGCATTAGCTATAATTACAACATTTGTATTTGTACCATTTTCAAGAAACAATTGTCTGGATGCTTTTACTTTAGAGTAATTAGCAGCAGAGTGTGTGACCCTTATGCATTCAGCGCTTTGTTTTGATTGTAATAACAATAATTTTGGTAGAGGAAAAAGTATAAGAAGGAGAGTGGAGTCCAATACATCTATCTCAAGAATTTTAGCACTAATTCTTACGCCTGGTTTGATAATAAGTGGACACTGTTCCAGAGTCTGTCAGAACAGACTTTAGTAATCATCAGGTTATGATGAGTTGTTATCCTCATTATCATGGCGGAGCAGAAAAAACTTTCTTCAAAAATTAAGAAGTTGACGTCTGGAAAGGTAATGGATTCTGAAAATTGGTAATTGGAAATAGTTGCGTATCTTTATTGTTGATTGAAAAGTTTCGCCTACATAGTAGGCTTCTTCAGTCAAACAAAGAATTAGCAGGCGTCGTAGCGAATTAAAGATGTAACCAGTCCACCAACCTTGGAGGAACTGTTTTTGGGGTTGTCAGTCCCTCAACTGGAGAAGTGTTTAGTTACCGACCATGGAGCTGAACACTTCTTCAGGCTGAGGGACCGACCACCTCAAAAACAATTCATTCAAGGCTGATGAACTAATTATATCATCATTACTTTGCTACCACAATCGCTGACTCTACATTTGACAGAAAGTTTCAGTCAACAATAAGCATACCCAACTGTTGCACACTGCCTTACTCTTCACAAATTGGATGCGCCACAAATGGAGAGTCGGAAGATTTTATTGAGGACTGTCGGCTGACTGTCCTCAATAAATAAATCACACTGATCATCTCCCACAGCTTCACTGACTGTGATAGAATCCTTCTTCAGTAGCGTTAGTTTAGGTAGGTTTGTCAGGAAAGAGGACAATTGTTTCCTGACGCGGATCTTAGCCATATGATCCCCCGCAGTTGGAGCTCTTGGTCATCTGACCGAGGTCTTCCGCTGGCTTACCCTCCCCCTTTAAAAAGTATGATTATTACAACCATTTTGCTACCTATCTTCAGTAGTGTTAGCAAGAAGACAGCGTAGAATTTCTAGCATAGTGAAGTGACAAAAGCTTCAGATTTCAAGTTTACCTATAGACATTTTATCTGCAAACTTCTCATGAAAATACAACTAGAAAACACTTCGTCACAATAAATATTTGAACTAATCAGCATAGAGCATGTGAGGTTATTTACCAAGGATGACATGGTGAAACAAGTGTCAAATTTTCTTCAGAGCTCTGTCAAAACAGCTGAGCTCTGTCAAAACAGCTGGGGATGGGCACACAAAGCTAGTGAATTACGGGAACTACATGGGACCATCTGAAGACAACACGACCGTGCCGCGAATTGCTAAGCTGTGGATGACTTAGGGAATGTAAACAAGAGTTTTAAAGCAGCTCTCAAGTGTACAACTCGTTATAATAAGAAAACGAATACATAATAACAAAGCTGAAAGTGTTTAATGTTAACATAAAAGTAAACAACGTCAGTTGCACAAACACAACCAGCAACAGTAGCAGAATCAGCAACAGTAGCAGAATCAGCAACAGTAGCAGAATCAGCAACAGTAGCAGAATCAGCAACAGTAGCAGAATCAGCAACAGTAGCAGAATCAGCAACATTAGCAGAATCAGCAACAGTAGCAGAATCAGCAACAGTAGCAGAATCAGCAACAGTAGCAGAATCAACAACAACAACAGCAGCAACAACAACAACAACAAGGCTGATACATAAGTGGCTACCAACGTCTTTCAGCTCCCTGGGATATCCAAGCAACTTTCACATTCTTTGATCTCTTTGAATGTTGTCCGGAGTGAATTCACAAAGTGTCTGGCAGCCTCGCTCACTACATCCACTCTCTCATCTCACTGTGTGCTCAGAGTCTCTGTTCAGAGTCATCAGTAAATGCACATTTTCATTTTTTCTTGCAAATACTTATTCAAGTCAAAGATGAAGGTTTTCTTCACATTAAGAGGATATTGCATTGATAACATTAACATGATGCACCTCCGAGATTAAGATAATGCACCACCGAGATTAAGATAATGCACCACCGAGATTAAGATGTCACACTATGGTAAAATTTTGCTTTGCTGAAGGCATTTTAATAAACTTAAAGATGTTTAATTAGATGTGTTATGATTTCTGCGCGATCTGACAAATATCAATATGAGCTCAGCTTTTTCTACCTCAATGCAAGCAAAAGGAATAGTACAGAATGCGACGTAAATTTTCAGTCAACGGAACATTTGAAGCCAGTCATAAGAGGCCTTCACCAGTTATAGCATAGAAACTATAATCCTAGTTTCCTCAATAACAATGGGTATTTGGTGCCTATACAGCTTAGAATCAATTCGAACCTTTTACTAAGCAAGAGAAATCAGTTTTTGAAGTCTAAAGCCAATCGGAAGAGTCATTCCCAAGTTATCGCTCAGAGACAACTATTCCAAAACTCGCCAAAAGCCGCTCTAAAGTTGCCTTCTCACATTATCAGCGTGGGAACTTTATCGCAAGAAAAAATGTGGTTTATTATTTACCAATTTATTTAATAATAATGGCACATACACAGCCCAAAATCAGTTTATGCCATTCTCTAAGAAATATAAATCAGCGTTTCAGGTTTGTATTATTATTATTACGTTTATGGAGGAGAAATATATTCGCATGGGCTATGCATTTTTTTTGGAAGAATATGAGGCCTTTATATCTTATCCAAGTAAAAGGAGATCAAGTTAAAGTTCTTGAATTACTTACTCGTCAGTATCAAGGAGCCTTCATTAAGGGATTAAGACTTGAAACTAGTCAGAGGAGACAGTCTCCATCATCTCTATACATTGTACTTGTAGAAATAAATATTATTATAATTTATTATTATTATTACTCTGTCTCTGTCTCTCTCTCTGTATCTCTCTCTGTCTCTCTCTCCCTGTCTCTCTCTGTCTATTTCTGTCTCTCTGTCTCTCTCTGTCTCTCTGTCTCTCTCTCAGTCTCTCTCTCTCTCTCTCTCTCTCTCTCTCTCTCTCTCTCTGGGAGAACACTATTGAATCGAATAAAGGATGACGTTCTGCCCTATATTCAGAGGGTTTAACTCAGAATCCCAAGACTCAATTGACCTTTCCTCTACCTCGGTGAGTTACCCGGCGGGATTTAACATGTCAGTGAGACGTATCCTTGGGTCGTTAATTTCATTCCTGTGGTTTAGTTCCCCAACGTTCAGTCTGAATTGACTTTAATCGTTTTTTCCTGAAACTTTGTACTGCGATACGTTCACAAGCGTTTCAGCTCAGTTACCTACAATTTTACGATCGTATATTGTGTATATGTGTATATATATATATATATATATATATATATATATATATATATATATATATATATATATATATATATATATATATATACATATATATATATATATATATATATATATATATATATATATATATACATATATATATATATATACATATATATACATATATATATATATATACATATATATATATATATACATATATATATATATATACATATATATATATATATATACATATATATATATATATATACATATATATATATATATATACATATATATACATATAATATATATATATATACATATAATATATATATATATATATATATATATATATATATATATATATATATATATATATATATATATATAATCCTTAGGTAGTAGGTTGGTAAACAGCAACCGCCCAGGGAGGTACTACCGCCCTGCCAAGTGAGTGTCAAACGAAAGCCTGTAATTGTTTTACATGATGGTAGGATTGCTGGTGTCTTTTTTCTGTCTCATAAACATGCAAGATTTCAGGCATGTCTTGTTACTTCTACTTACACTTAGGTCACATTACACATTCATGTACAAGCATATATATACACACCCCTCTGGGTTTCTTCCAATTTCTTACTAGTTCTTGTTCTTATTTCCTCTTATCTCCATGGGGAAGTGGAACAGAATTCTTCCTCTGTAAGCCATGCGTGTCGTAAGAGTCGACTAAAATGCCGGGAGCAAGGGGCTAGTAACCCCTTCTCCTGTATACATTACTAAAGTTAAAAAGAGAAACTTTTGTTTTTCTCTTTGGGCCACCCCGCCTTGGTGGGAAGCGGCCGATTTGTTGAAAGAAAGAAGAAAATATATATAATCAGTGCACCACGCAGAAACAAGCGGAGGAATATACAGAGAAAGATCGCAATCAGCAGGATTCGAAACCACGTCATGGGAGTCTGGCAGAGTTCCCCAAGTGACTCTCTAGACCACTCGGCCACAGATGCCTCAAAAGCTAGCTGAATGATTTACCTGAGATGCATCAGACATTAAATTTTGAAGCCGTTCAGAAGAGGTAAACTGAAATTGAATGAACGTGATTTATCGGGTATGAAAAATTCCTACATACACACAATATCGTCTAATCTGCTTCTACACATCTGAATTTTCCTCTTTGCCGTTGTCGTATATTTGAAGCCTGTTTTTTGAACGTTTGAAGCCTTGTCACTGAGAATTTTGGAAGTCTGAGCCATTCCAGGATGCTGGAAATGGCTTCAGTAACTTTGGCCATAGGGCATGTGGCCATACCTGATGTTAAAATTAAATCCCCTTTTCCGTACATAAGTGTTAAAAGTTTGAAGCCAAATAGATGAGGCGTTCTCGAGTTAGCTGCAAAATAATATGAAGAGCAGGAGGAAGAAAAATAATCAGTCAACCTCCTAAAGGTATCCCTTGAAAGATACCCCAAAATTCTCAAAGTGAAGATGAGGAATACTAATATTTATCCATTTTCGGAAGTTAATCCTTTCCTATGAGAACAGTAAATATTCCTCTAAAGCTAAACATTCTTTCTCACTCTCTAGTAGAGGAAACTCGGATATTTTCTGGCTATGTTCGCACAAGATAGAAGACGCAATATAATTTCTCTCAACCTCTGTAGTGGAATTTGCACTAAGGGGCATGTAAGATACCCCATTTTCTAATAACATGTTTATTTCTCCACTATAATCTACCTTGTCCATAATTACTATCGCATTTAAGGAAAGCTCCTGAACTTCACCTTACGAAACGAATAAAGCAAATGCGATAGTAATTATGGACAAGGTAGATTATAGTGGAGAAATAAACATGTTATTAGAAGACTGGGGAAATTACGTGCCCCTTAAACATCTACAAAGTTCTCGCACTAACCAAAAGCACGAGTTGCCAGTGCAACCAGCACAATAGCAAAAAAATTAATAATAGAAACTTGGATATGGCAATTTTTTATTAATTTTAGACTGTTAATGGAGACAGCACAGTGTTTATCACACTTATAAAATCAGTCACAAAAATAATAATCTTATATTGGACCCAGAGACCCTCGTATTCCTCAATGACATATCAAGAATCTATAATATTACTAAGTATTTAGTTTGAATATTATCTTGAATATTATCCATTAATACTAATAACACGATCCATGTTAAACTAATAAGTGGTCTGGTGGCTAGAGCTCTCGCTTCACACACAGAGGGCCCGGGTTCGATTCCCGGCGGGGTGGAAACATTTCGACGTGTTTCCTTACACCTGTTGTCATGTTCACCTAGCAGCAAATAGGTACCTGGGTTGTTAGTCGACTGGCGTGGGTCGCATCCTGGGGGACAAGATTAAGGACCACAATGGAAATAAGACAGACAGTCCTCGATGACGCACTGACTTTCTTGGGTTATCTTGGGTGGCTAACCCTCCGGGGTTAAAAATCCGAAGAAATCTTATCTTATCTTTATTATGATGCTAAATTACTCAATTCTCTGTAGCTAAAACGTTAGTTTATAAAAGATATCATAGAGCCAGTAACACAGAGATAATATATCACTGAGCGAAATATAACTGCAGTATTGAAATGAATAACTACAGCATGTGTAAAAGATAGTGAAAGGAGTTAGGAAGGAAGCCTTACGTAATGTTCGTTAAGACCACTCATGTGTGAAAATATCACCATTTTAATAACATAAATATATATGTCGTGCCGAATGGGTAAAACTGGTCAATTAATAAGATCTCGTTTAAAATTAAGTCCTTTCTAAAATTTTCTCTTATATGTTTAAAGATATATTTTTTTCATTTATGTTAATGTAAAAATTTATAATTTTGTACCAAAAGAAGCTTAGAAAACTTACCTAACCATATTATAATAAGTGCCATTTAATTTAGCCTAACCCAACTAAATATATTTTAGATGCGTTTACAATAATTTAATAATAAACAAACACAATGAAATATATTTTTTTCGTTAGGTTCAAAATGATTTTGCGAAATTATTGCATACAGAAATTTTCGATTGTCTTATATGGCAAGAAGAGCGTTGCTATTTAAGCCAAAATAACCAGTTTTACCTAATCGGCACGACATATATATATATATATATATATATATATATATATATATATATATATATATATATATATATATATATATATATATATATATAATGTGCATACACACACACTGTAATAATATAAATTTCAGTAGTACAGTGATTATTTTGCTTGTAACTGCCTAATTCAGCTTCAGACGAAGAAGTGTGCTAGATTTAGTACAAGCTCTCAGAACTGAGCGTAAGCATAAGTGCTGGATATATTATTAAAACTTTTCAGACCTTTTAAAAGCGTAAATACTCTCAAGTACCATTTGTTCAAACTCTGCAGAAAGATGTCTATTCTGTACCCAGTAAAAATGTCACTCCAAGTAAACTCAAAGTAACTTTGGGCAAACATTCAAGGAATGATGGGCATCATGTCGAATTTAAGGAAAGATTCACGAATATTACGTCCAATAAAAGAATTTGCAAGGATTTGCAATCCTCGCGAGGTTCCAGTCAACTTCGTGACATGTCTCTCGTGTACGACATAAGGCGTTAGATCCATGTCCACAGCGGATGCAATGTTTGTGTTGTTTCAGAATCACAACCAAGTAGTTTTCAATTTGCTCTGTGGACTTGGAGTGACATTTTTATTGGGTACAGAACAGACATCTTTCTGCAGAGTTTGAACAAATGGTACTTGAGAGTATTTACGCTTTTAAAAGCAGCGTTTACACTCCTCTGTTTGAAAGATTAAAGATCTGAAAAGTTTTAATAATATATCCAGAAATTATGCTTATGCTCAGTTCTGAGAGCTATTCTATAAAATGTTTCTCTTACCCTTAGTCAAGGCATTTTTAATTGAAGTACATGGGTATTGGGCAGCAACGTAGGGAGGAGGGACAATGGAGACTGGAGGGCGGGGGGGCTGTCGCCCCCTTACAAACGTTTAAGCTTCCAGGAATTTTGTTCATTCCCCGTGATATAAATGCCATTAGTAGGCCTAATCGGGTGAAAAATTATAATGTCTTTCAAAATTAAATTCAGTAGTGTAATGCAATGATTGTTGGATTGACTTAAAAGAATATTAAGCGTCACAAATCTCTATGGGAACTACTGCCGTTATTTCATCGGTTAAAAACCCAATTTATAACGAGTCGTTTTAATTGACAAATAGAAAACAGAGTAACGAAAACGTTCTTTATGGATTTTTATTTGTCAATAGTTGGTATTTTTTTAAAATATGCCAATGAACCAACAACAAATATCTTCAAATCTGTTGTCCTGTTTCCTGACAAACCTAACCTAACCTAACCTAACCTAACCTAATCTTCAAATCCAGAAGAGTCCCAAGAAGCACTTGGAAATTCACTATTTTTCTACACTATGATCTTATTTCATATATATATGTCGTGCTGTATAGGTAAAATTGGTCAATTAGCAAGAACTAATTTTAAATTAAGTCCTTTGTAAAAAAAAAAAACTTATACGTTAAAATTTATATGTTTTTCATTTATGTTTATGTCAAAATTAATAATTTTATACCAAAAGAACCTTAGAAAACTTACGCGCAATTTAATTTAGCCTAATCCAACTAAATATATTTTAGATAAGTTTACAATAATTTAATAAGCACAATGAAATATATTTTTTTTCGTTAGGTTCAGAATGATTTTTGTGAAATTATTGCATACACAAATTTTTGCTTTCCTTATTTGGCAAGAAGAGCGTTGCTATTTAAGCCAAATCGTAAGTTTTACCTATTCTGCACGACATATATATATTGTGTGTGTGTATTTAGAGAGAGAGAGAGAGAGAGAGAGAGAGAGAGAGAGAGAGAGAGAGAGAGAGAGAGAGAGAGAGAGAGAGAGAGAGAAAGAGAGAGAGAGAGAGAGAGAGAGAGAGAGAGAGAGAGAGAGAGAGAGAGAGAGAGAGTGGGAGGAAGGAAGGAAGGAAGGAAGGAAGGATAGCCAGTACAACAACAAAATAACCCTTCATTTCTAGCATTTCATTCCGGCTCCCTGAGGTAGGCCGTGTACCTCATCCGCAACAAATATTTTTCTGTGGATCGTAACGCCGAGTCTCAGAAAAAAGAAAACTGCTGGTAATGGGGCCATTGGTTTCCCTGACAAGTTTGCCACCTAACTTCTTTATGATCGGAGCGTGTCTGATCCTACGGGGGTGCAGGTGTAGCGTGTTGCAAGGTCTCTGGATCTGAAGTTTACTGGGTTTTCCTGAAGTTCTCGAAAAAAAAAAACAGTGGTGGAACAGGACTTGGAAGAATATTATTTATTTACTTTCGCTTTTCGTAGAGAATTAGGTTAGGTAAGATTCGTCAGGAAACAGGACAAGTGTTTCCTGACGCCACTGGATCTTATAGTCATCTGACCGGACCTTCCGCTAACTGACCGGTCCACCCCTTTAAAAATTATGGTAGAGGATGTGAAACTAAAGAGGAGAATTCAAACAGGCGATGGCCAGGATACTAATTATTATACATGTCCTTCAAATTTGTTGACTTCCAGTAATATTGACGAACCAGTTACTTCTAAGTAACAGTTATTATTTATAGATAATTGCTTTGGGGAGTTTATATCAGTGTAAATAATTATATCTGTTAGCTGATTATTCTCACTCTTCTCTCTTATTGACTATTTTCAAATTATTAGTTATTTATCTCAAGTTAATGATTAAACGTCTGGGTGAGAGTTGAGGAGAGGTGTGTTGACCAGGGTGAGAGTTGAGGAGAGGTGTGTTGACCAGGGTGAGAGTTGAGGAGAGGTGTGTTGACCAGGGTGAGAGTTGAGGAGAAGTGTGTTGACCAGGGTGAGAGTTGAGGAGAGGTGTGTTGACCAGGGTGAGAGTTGAGGAGAGGTGTGTTGACCAGGGTGAGAGTTGAGGGGAGGTGTGTTGACCAGAGTGAGAGTTGAGGAGAAGTGTGTTGACCAGGGTGAGAGTTGAGGAGAGGTGTGTTGACCAGGGTGAGAGTTGAGGAGAGGTGTGTTGACCAGGGTGAGAGTTGAGGAGAGGTGTGTTGACCAGAGTGAGAGTTGAGGAGAGGTGTGTTGACCAGGGCGAGAGTTGGAAAGACGTGAGGAACACACAAAATTCCTGTAAAACTCCTATAATAAAAACAATGACGCAGAGCACTGCAGATACTTGCACATCCTCCTCATAATATCGCTGCAAGCTCTTGATCAACTACCATAATAAGGAACATACCACAGGCCTCCAGCCTAACTTACTGACTAAATGAACTTCGTTACTTATGTTCCTTCTCGTTACGATCTCGTTATTTATGTTCCTTCTCGTTACGATCTCGTTACTTATGTTCCTTCTCGTTAAGATCTCCATGTAAACTTTCCAATCAGACTAGGATATACGCCAGTGATGGAGTCCGATACAAATATACGCATCACGAATGTAATGAACAGCTTAGTTGTATCACAAACGAAAGACCCGGATTCAATTCTTGAGCGAGTGAGGTGAGCATATCTAACACCTGTTTTCCTCACCTAGTTGTAAAAAGGTACCCGAGTGTGTTAGCCTACTGTTGTAGGTAGACACCTTGGTATAAGGCAACATTGTGAAATGAACCGAGGCAGGACAGTAGCTCTTACCTTGCAGGGATATAGGTGAGTACAAATAGGTAGCAGACGGATGATCAAGCCTCCAGAATCACGTCTTACACTGAATATCCAACAACGGTTTAGCTCTTAACATGAATTATTAGCTTAGGTTGCAAATTATTCAGTGCAAAAAAAATCTTACGTCCTCTCTTTCACTCTCCCTCTTCCCACCCAAAAAATAAATTTGTTCACACGTCAAATATGCCGTGGTGGGCATATCTGACGTGGGCAGAATCATCTTCGAAATAATATAATGAAAAAACTGACCCACTGATGTTTCCCCACTGGTTCAAATACACCAGAGAATGTCACTTGTCAAGACCACTCCCACTTGAGCATCAGACACTGGGATGGTACAATCCTGACCCCTCTAAGCCATAATTAATGGGAGGGCCATTAATTACTGTCAGGAAGGGCGAGGGGAGAATTTCTAAAGTGTCCACATCACTATAATGTCTCTTCTCTCTCTACAACACTGTCTTAAGTGTCTACATCGCCACCTCAAGTGTGTGTCTACATCGCCACCTCAAGTGTGTGCATCACTTTCTAGGGTATTTATATCACTGCACTGTCTCGAGTGAATCACTGCAACATTACACTGTCTCGAGTGAATCACTGCAACATTACACTGTCTCGAGTGAATCACTGCAACATTACACTGTATCGAGTGAATCACTGCAACATTACACTGTCTCGAGTGAATCACTGCAACATTACACTGTCTCGAGTGAATCACTGCAACATTACACTGTTTCGAGTGTTTTCCTACACGATAACTCTGTGATCAAAATATAAGAGATAAAGATAGCTAGATGCGATCTTAGTTTTTTCACCATGTGAGAAAAACATTAAAAAAATCTTCTCCCTCATTGGCGATCGTTATGTTATCGTTTTATCTCCTGTATCGTTGTGCTCAATGTATGCAACTGGTTCCTCCTGCGTTTCTCCTCTTCCGTACCTCATTACATGAATGTCTTGTTACTTACCCCCTCGTTTCGCTGTTAGTTTTATATAAGGAATTTGTTTCAACACACTTTGAATATACTGACTAAAAGTAGTTAGCTCATTTCAACACAGCATTATCTAAGACTTACTACCAGCACGATGGTACCCACAAAAATAGGCTAATACCTTTGCAATTGTGTACTCCAAGGAGAACAATAACAACAAGAGTATGGGGACCTAACCTTTTCTAGACTCGCCTTATATTGAGCCCTAGTCTGTCGGTTGTGAGACGAAGTCATTTACGTCAATATTTAGCTACTGATTATGCTTGTATTACCATTCTCTTTCACTTCATATGATTATTATTATTATTATTATTATTATTATTATTATTATTATTATTATTATTATTATTATTATTATTATTATTTAAATAGTTTTTATTTTTATTACTTTTTAATTTTATTATTATTCTTGTATTCACTGAAAATCCCTAAACCCATAAGGGCAATGGAGGGCCAAGGGAGTTGTAGGTAACCAGGAATCAATAGATGTAAGGTAGGGTAGCTTCATTTCCTTGAATCAAGAGCGTTTACCCCATCATGTAAACATCCCCCATACAAAGGTTCACTTACACAATGTGTATAAACAAATTTTCCCTCTCCATGGTCTCAGATAAAATGTGTATAAATAATAACTCTCGCGTTCGTGGATTATCAGGCATTCTAAATCTCTCTCCTGGACCATCAAATAGCTCGTATATAGCCTACGGGGCACTCGACTTTGAGGACCAACTGTTAGTTTCTTATGCAATAAGATCCCAGTAAACATTGATATCACAATGTGCAGTACAACCACTGTGAAAGGAATATGAACTTCCAATGCTTTCGTAATTTTTCACATTATCAAGGAAATATAGTTCCTTGATAATGTGAGAAATCACGAAAGCGCTTGGAAGTTCGCTATTCTTTCACAGTGGTTGTATAAGACAAGCGAAAATTTGTGTATGCAATAATTTCGCAAAAATCATTCTGAACCTAACAAAAAAAAATACATTTCGTTGTGTTTGTTTATTATTAAATTATTGTAAACTTATCTAAAATATATTTAGTTGGATTAGGCTAAAGTAAATTGCGCTTGTTATAATAAGGTTAGGTAAGTTTTCTAAGGTTCTTTTTGTACAAAATTATTAATTTTTACATTAACATAAATGAAAAAATTGTATCTTTGAACGTATAAGAGAATTTTTTTAGAAAGGACTTAATTTTAAATGAGTTCTTGCTAATTGACCAATTTTACCTATTCGGCACGACATTATATATATATATATATATATATATATATATATATATATATATATATATATATATATATAAACTAACAACTGTAATATATAGTAAGCAAAATGTAGAAAAGTCTAATGACAGCCACAAGTTGAGGTAAATGGACACTAATACATCCCCTTAGGACAAATTTATTGAAGTCGTTTCGGTCCTTAGAGGTTATTCTGTTATGTAAATGACACAAATGCAACTAATGTTACATTTTATTGTGGCAACGTTTCGCTCTCCAGGAGCTTCAAGCTTGATAAAGCTCCTGGAGAGCGAAACCTTGCCACAATAAAATGTCATATTAGTTGCATTTGTGACCTTTTACTTAACATATTGTCGGTAATTCTACCAATATTAATACAGATCGAGGTCCAAGGACCTAAACGTTTTCAATTAACGTATCCTAAATAAATGCATTCGTTTCGATTTTCCTCTTTGCAAAATGCCCATTATTATGAGAGCGTCTCCTTGAACACAATGGTAGCATGCTCTTGTTCCATTCACAAAAAATTGCCCCGCCATTTGATCTTCGCTAAAAGTGATTTACTCTGATGGAGCATTTGCAATTTCACCAGTTTCGCAAAAAAATTCAATACTCCAATGATTTACCTAGCAGAATGTTACATGACATATGCTTAATATAAAGGCTGTAGGCTGGTGGATAGCATGCATCCAGGGATGAGGTACTACCATCCAGTAGTGTGAAACGTTTCGCTCGTTGACAAGTTCGTGTGTATGTGGGTTCAAAAGCAAGCTGGCAAAGTAGTTAGGAAAAAGAAGACTCAGTTCAAAGTAAGCTTAGGCCTATACTAAACTTAGTATAGGCCTGCTGCAGTGTTCCTCCTTTCTTATGTTCTTATATTTAGCTTTAGCTTTACTTGCTCTACATATTTGCTTCATCAGGATTGTATTTCTTTTGTTTCTGTCACATGAAAGCCTAAGTTGACTCGTAAATCATTCAATATTCTATTGAGAATTATTATACACTTTACATTCTTACGTATTTCGTAAGAGTTGCGAATGCTACAATATTTATTTTCCAGTTTAGAAGACCTGGTCTAAAACCGAGCCGCGGGGGCGATGAGTACGATACCTTTTATGTAAAGACACAAAATTTAACTGAGGATGGCGTGGAAAATGAGGGTAATCACTAGATGGATTCTAAACTTGATGGGTACCATACTACAATACTCTGAAGTCTCAGACATCCAGGTACCAATCAACTGAAGTCTAACATCTAGGTACCATGTCTAGCAAGTCTAGAATCCCGGGTACCATAGTCTACACTACTGCTGAAATCTAGACATCCCAGGTACCATAGTCTACACTGACTGCTGAAATCTAGACATCCCGGGTACCATGGTCTACACTGACCACTAACCACCCATTATTCTGCTAAAAGTTTTTTTTTTTTACTTAAGAAATGGAAGCTGCCCTTCCCATTCATGGATCAAACCTGTTTCCATCCGTTTCATCAGGCAGTTCATATACTCTCTAGAAGTTTAATTCTTCAAAATGAACATCACAGTAACAGACCTACTGATCAGTATGGAAACTAAAGTCTAGGATACTTGTTCCAGTAAACGCCAGACTAAGTCTGTCTTGATCTAACATACGTCTAAGAGTCGCACGAACACTATATAACGTATAAGGAAAACTACGTTGGATGTATTACCTGTCAAATGTGTTGATGGGGGTGAGGGAAATAAGATCTGACCCATGGCAGGGAAGGTTAGCTATAATTCCAAGGATCAAGAGACCTTCAGTAGCATCAAGGTACCTCCAGTGAAGGGATGTCAACAAAATATGTTGTCACATCACCTAAATATATTATTACATTGATCACAATCGAGACGTCGAAGATGTGATGCAAATGGTTTAGAAAATAGACAAGTTAAAGAATGAGATTTGGAATTCTTTATTGGCTGCGAAACGTTTCCACGACAAAGATTTCCAAATGTTGCAAAGTGTCTCGTTCTTCAACAGCAAAGCTCCCTACAACGCAGCCTCCGTCCAAACTGCGTCACCTCACATCTCTCTCATGCAGAAAAGCCACATGGGGATGGATATCTTAGCTCTATATTTTCGCACCTCGTGCGTCGTCAGTAGCTATGTAATGTTGCAAGACTAGCAACAGATAGGAGGGGAAATTTTCTGAGGCAAGGCAGAAGGTATCAGTGGTAACTCATGTCACAGAGTGACAGGAGTTACTGAAACTTCACCATAAAGTTTTTCTATGTGCGGATTGTGTATTGTGCGTGTGTGTTCATTGGCTTTCTGCATATACAATCGCATGTCACCCATCTCTGTACAAATATTGTGTAATGTTTAAATTAATCTTTGACTTGACTGGGTGTTGTAAGTGTGTCATACTCTTCTAGACTCGTGTGTAGTAGAACGTTTCTCGTTGCTAGTCGTGAAGAACCATCTTGTTGCTAGTCGTGAAGAACCATCTCGTTGCTAGTCTAAGAACATTCGGCTAGTGAGACCATCGTTGTATCGAAGAACCATCTTGTTGCTAGTGTGAAGAACCATCTTGTTGCTAGTTGTGAAGAACCATCTTGTTGCTAGTCGTGAAGAACCATCTTGTTGATAGTCGTGAAGAACCATCTTGTTGCTAGTCGTGGAGAACCATATTGTTGCTAGTCGTGAAGAACCATCTCGTTGCTACTCGTGAAGAACCATCTCGTTGCTAGTCGTGAAGAACCATCTCGTTGCTAGTCGTGAAGAACCATCTCCTTGCTAGTCGTGAAGACAAAGACAGAAGGTACAGAACAAGCTCTGTGTAGAGATTTATCAGGCCTTGAAAAGCTCTATACTGAGTAAAACATTTTCCAAATGGAAGCTTGTTCTGCAACCTGCATCTTTAGGTGTCAAGTTGGTCATTATATGAGAAAATTGGCCCAGTGGTAGTCGTGGGATAACTGGTCTCCGCCCCGTTCTAACGACCTCAAACTTTCAACCCCGGTATATCCTCATTAAAAGATTCCTTGAAAGGTTTTTGGGTTGTGCAAGTCCGAATTTGTCAATGTATTAACTAAAATGTGACTACTAAGTAGTTGATGATTTGCTAAATTTATTGGATACGCTGTATTTTTATTTTCCTTGCAATAAAAACCTGGTATGTGGTGCTGACAAATTGGGGTTAAAGACACATAAAAAAAAACACAGGACACACTATTATGCATACATTTCGCACTGCAAGAAGGTCGAAGCACAGGTACGTGTCTGTAATAAAATAACCTCTGTGTTGGCTCATGTATTTAACTAAATCTTGCGATAACTGGAAAATACATGACACCTTTTCATACTTACATAACAGTTCATATTTTTATTGGGCTTTATAAGTGTTTGTATATTGTTTTATGTAAGAAATATGTGCATCCAATTCTGACAATGTTGGAGTAAACAGTCTAACTCTTATGTAAATTTCCATTCTTAGTTATGTCCGATTTGTGTTATATTTAAATAGAGTTTGAATAGGTTCAGTTGTAGCACCTGTGCCTCTTAAAGTTACTGATCTACAGCTCCTGGTCTTCTTGAGAGTATTGGCCTACAGCTCTTTGTCCTCTTGAGAGTATTGGTCTACAGGTCCTGGTCCTCTTGAGAGTATTGGTCTACAGGTCCTGGTCCTTTTGATAGTATTGGTCTACAGCTCCTGGTCCTCTTGAGAGTATTGGTCTATAGCTCTTTGTCCTCTTTAGGGTGTTAAGGTATAGTTACTTTGCTGTTAACCGTGAACTGATACGTACAATGTCTCGCGAGGATCTCGTAGCAACTGAAACATATCAGTTATTATTTTTTTTATTAATTATTATTATTATTATTATTATTATTATTATTATTATTATTATTATTATTAATTTAGACTACACTTATAAAGAGGTGTGCCTGGTTTCCTTCCTCTAGCCGAGGAATATCATGGCCAGGCAGACAGGCAGGAGCCCCCACACCAGAATATTAAGCTGCTGTCCTGAATATACTCTGTACCCGCCAGAATTTAATTTCGTTCTCACCCTCTTAACCTTCAGCAGGAGAGTTCCTTGATCCTGCTGAGCTGCTCTCGATCCTCGTAACTGGAGCTACCTTCTGTTTGTACGATCAGGCTTGATTACCTCTATTCCCAAGGCTTTGGATGATTTTACTGGTTTAGCGCTTCCCGCCCCTCCTCCCAAGATGTCGGCAAGACCCCCATCCCCATAACTTCCTCTCTCAGATCTATGTCCCTGTGCCTCGTATTTCCGTACTGTCAAATCCTGAGTATCTTGTACGTCGTGATCATGTCTGGCCTGGTCCTCCTCGTGTAGCTTCTAGTACTTTTAAAGAGGATGCCTTGATGCCGAGGAAGGGCTACTTAATCAGCAAATTAAAGCCAAGCTTCCTCTTCCTTGGATTAAACCTGTTCAATTCCCATTCCCAGATGCTGTATGACCCCTTCAGGTTTAGCGCTTCCCCATCAATAATAATAATAATTCAACTCACAGCTCAATCATCTTATTATAAAATGGCATAAAATACCAACTATCACTTCTGAGGGACTGATTACCACAAATTATCTCTCTGCTTCTACTGTCTTTAGTAATCACCTCTGTATTTGACTGAAGAAAAATTTTCTGCAGGAGAAGTGTTTCATTAATGGACAGACACAGGTGATTCACATGAGTCTGACTCATCAATGGACAGACCCAGGTGACGCACATGAGTCTGACTCATCAATGGACAGACCCAGGTGATTCACATGTGTTGACTCATCAGTGGACAGACCCAGGTGATGCACATGTCTGACCCATTAATGGACAGACCCAGGTGACTCACATGAGTCTGACTCATCACACTGGCAGGCCATCCTAATTAGTCAGTATTTCTCTGTTACTAAGACAATGAGATTGGTGGTTGTTACATAAGCTTTAAACAGTGATTATCTGACTGTATAGTAAGGTGGCTCAATGGGTTACTGTTTTCTCTTAGCACTTCAAAAAACAATTGTTATCTGTGTATATTTCATTTATTGGCGTTTTGTGTGAGTTATAATTGGTTAATTTTTATTAATAGACAAAAGTTTAACCTAACCATATTTAAGGAAATTTTCTATCTTCGTTTTGCCATAGTTGGTGGTGGTGATAAGTGTTAGTGGTGATGTAGCCAAACATAGCAGGTGGTGGTGACAAGTGTTAGTGGTGATGTAGGCAAACATAGCAGGTGGTGGTGAAGTGTTAGTGATGATGTAGGCAAACAAAGCAGGTGATGACGGTGGTGATAGTGGTGGTGGTGGTGTGGTAAGGTGGTGGTGGGCAAAGTGTTAGTGTGATGTAGGAAACAAGCTGGTGGTGACAAGTTTAGTGGTATGTGTGTAACATAGCGTGTGGTGGTGACAAGTGTTTGGGGGATGTGTAGGCAAACAAAGAGTGGTGGTTGACAAGTGGTGTGGTGATGATGATAAATAGCATGGTGGTGGTAGAGTTGTGGAGGAACATGGTAGATGACGTGTGGAAAAAGTGTGGTGGTGGTGTTGTGGAATTTGTTGGTGTGTAACAATGGATGGTGGCTGTTTGTGTGAATGATACTGGTGGTGGTGTTGGTGATAATGGATGGTGGTGTTTATGGAGAATATTGTGGTGGTGGTGTTGGTGGAAATATTGTTGTGGTGGTGTTAGGAGAATATTGTGGTGTTATGAGTGGAGAATATTGTGTGGTGGTGGTGGTGGTGTTTGTGTTGGTGGTGTATGGAGAATATGTGGGGTGGTGTTGGTGGAGATATGTGCTGGTGGTGGTGTTGGTGGAGATATGTGTGGTGGTGTGTTGTGGAGAATATTGTGGGGTGGTGGTGTTGGTGGAGAATATTGTGTGGTGGTGTTGGTGGAGAATATTGTGGGGTGGTGGTGTTGGTGGAGAATATTGTGGTGGTGTTGGTGGAGAATATTGTGTGGTGGTGTTGGTGGAGAATATTGTGGTGGTGGTGTTGGTGGAGAATATTGTGTGGTGGTGGTGTTGGTGGAGAATATTGTGTGGTGTTGGTGGAGAATATTGTGTGGTGGTGGTGTTGGTGGAGAATATTGTGTGGTGGTGTTGGTGGAGAATATTTGTGTGGTGGTGGTGTTGATGGAGAATATTGTGGTGGTGGTGTTGGGGAGAATATTGTGTGGTGTGTGGTGGAGAATATTGTGTGGTGTGGTGTGAAGGAGAATATTGTGTGGTGGTGTTGAGGAGAATATTGTGTGGGGTGGTGTTGGGGAGAATATTGTGGTGTGTGGTGAGAATTTGTGTGGTGTGGAGAAGTATATGTGTGTGGTGTTGGTGGAGAATATTGTGTGTTGGTGTTGGAGGAGACTATTGCGTGGTGTTGGAGGAGATTATTGCGTGGTGTTGGTGGAGAATATTGTGTGGTGGTGTTGGAGGAGAATATTTTGTGGTGGTGTTGGAGGAGAATATTGTGTGGTGGTGTTGGGGAGAATATTGTGTGGTGGTGTTGGAGGAGAATATTGTGTGGTGGTGTTGGTGGAGAATATTGTGTGGTGGTGTTGGTGGAGAATATTGTGTGTGGTGTTGGTGGAGAATATTGTGTGGTGGTGGTGATAAACGGTGTAGTGGAGGGGAAGTGTGCAGGTGGTTCCAAGGATGATGATGATCGTGGTAATGGAAGGGTATTTTTCCAAGGTGTGTTGAATAGAGGGTAGGAGCTATTAATTTCATTGTACTCTCGGGAAAGCGCTAAGCCAGTAGGGGCCAGACCAAGACATGGAAATGGAAGGTAGTCAGGTCTGATCCAAGGAAGGGAAGAGTTGCTCAGATTCTACACCAGCATCAGTATACTCCCTGGTGAGTGGGGTGAGAGGAAAGAGGGAAAGCCCTTGACGCTCTAACCCACAGGACCTAGCATGTCTGGGTGCTTTGTTTTTGTAGGATTGTGTGGTCCTGTGGGTTAGAGCGTCATGGGTTTTCGCTCACCATGAGGCGGCCAAAGCAGCATGGGTTCGAATCCTTGGCTAATCGCAGTGTTGTTATTATATATATATATATAGTCGTGCCGATTAGTAAAATCTGCGATTTTGGCTTAAATACTAACGTTCACCTTGCCATATAAGACAAGTGAAAATTTAGTTATGCAATAATTTCAATCATTCTGAACATAACGAAAATATATTTCATTGTGTTTGTTTATTATTAAATTAATGTTAACGTATCTAAAATATATTTAGTTGTTAGGCTAAATTAAATTGCCTTGTTGTAATAAGGTTAGGTAGGTTTTCAAAAGTTTCTCTTGGTACAAATTATAATTCTTACATTAACATAAATGAAAAAATATATCTTTAAACGTATAAGAATAATTTTAGAAAGGACTTAATTTTAGATGAGTTCTGTAATTGACCAGTTTTACTTATGGCAGAATATATATATATATATATATATATATATATATATATATATATATATATATATATATATATATATATATATATATATACATATATATATATATACTATATATATATATATATATATATATATATATATATATATATATATATATATATATATATATATATTTATATATATATATATATATATATATATAAATATAAAAAGAGAGAAGAGAGAAAGAAAGAGGGAGGAGGGAGGGGGAGAGGGAGTGAGAGAAACGGAGTTTGCAGCAAGAAAATATATTTACCCTCTTCCATATGGTTGGTGGGTCTGTTGGTTAATTGGGTTAAAGCCTTTTGACACACGAGGTTCATTTAGGCTACATGTCACTTGCTCACCACTAATCAAGAATACCTTAAACCCCAAAAATAGGCCTATTGGGATTTAAGTAAACCCAGTTTTATAACTTAGATGAAATAGTCACGTGATACACCTGAGGAATATTTATTTTGAAGTTTCTCCAATTCGTAAAGAGCTAATAAAATTGAGATATTGTAAAAGGTTATATACCAAGATGGATGTACTTCCACACGACTATACACTAGTATCTTCAGTGAACCCAGAAAGAGAGAGAGAGAGAGAGAGAGAGAGAGAGAGAGAGAGAGAGAGAGAATCAGAATATATACACTGGGATCATCCCATATGTGCTCCCATTTGATAGCCTTGCATACATTTAAACATATCTAGTTTATATAGTCGTGGAAAAGTCATGAACAATGAGAGGAAGATGACTCAGTCATTTCCAATTAACTTTGCTTGCATTACCGTATAAAGTCTTCAAGCAATTAGCACTACAGATATTACAAGAAGCACATGTACGAGTGCTTTCTAGATTGGCTGTGTAATTATCTTTTTCTAATTACCTATTTGCAGCAATACGAAAATATATACCAGTGATGTCCTGTCTTAGATAACTGCTTATTACTAACATAATAATAATAATAATAATAATAATAATAATAATAATAATAATAATAATAATAATAATAATTTCTATAAGTACATGTACAAGGTATACAGACCAAAGCTGACATCAATGACATACTACCATATAGAAAGTCCTTGGTTATGCAGAGCATGTCGGGCAAATTAGATAAAAAAAAATCCCGGGATGCGACCCACACCAGTCGACTAACAAACAGGTACCTATTTACTGCTAGGTGAACAAGGACAACATGTGTCTTAAGGAAACACGTCCTAATGTTTCCACCTGTACCGGGAATCGAACCACGGACCTCAGTGTGTGAAATGAGTGCGCTAGCTGATGCTTAATTATGAATTAGATACTTGTGCAACATTTGGGTATCTTTACTGTGGAAACGTTTCGCCAACTAGTGGCTTCCTCAGTCCAATACAGACAAGAGTTGTTGAAGATGAGAATGAGTTTGAGGTAATTAGTCCCTCAACCTGGGGTCTGCGATTGATAAGAGAAGTCTTATCAAGTTTGATGGACTGATCACATCGACTGTAGGCTAAGGGACTGATTACCTCAAACTCCTTCCGATCTTCAGCCATTTTTCTCCGTAATGGACTGATGAAGCCACTGGTTGGCGAAACGATTCTTCAGTAAAGATACCCAAGTGTTACACATGTGTCTGATTCACCATCCTGTTGTCTACAGTGATGCTTAACTACTGAACAGGTCGTCTTGAGATGAATCCCTGAGGCAGGATATACAGTTCTACCCCTGTATCCGCGGGGATACTTTCCAATACATACCGTGGATACCCGAAACCGTGGATAACAGCGGACAACAGAGGATAGACGCCCTATTCCTCTCTGTGAGGTTTGTCGGGTCAATATTTCGGTTCTTCATTTTCTTGTGGATTGAACGGTTTGCCAGCGAGTTGGCAGGATTTACCTCCACCGACGCCGACGCCGACGCCGACGCCCTGCCACTCTTACCTTACCTTCTCTACCTGCAGACGACCCCACCATTGACTCCCAATCACTTTTTGACTTTGTCAGCAAATGTCTTAAAATGTGAACTTTGACATATAGTCCTAGCATCCCATCCCAACTTCTTCTCCTCTGATTCCCTCCACCGCTGTTTATAACCCGCATTATTTGCTGCCCTGCAGCGCTGTATGACCCTTGTCGGTTTAGCGCTTTCTTTGATTATACTAATAATAATAATCAGTCAAGGTCTGAAGTTTTTTTTACATAGAGACCTGGATGAGAGTAGCTCAGTTTGTTTGACCGATTCTGTCTAATAATTATAAAATAAACACACACACACACACACACACACACACACACACACACACACACACACACACACACACACACACACGGAGTCACAATTGGAAGTTGAAGACTCCTATGAGTCAAAGGGATGTTAGGAAGTATTTCTTCAACCTTAGAGCTGTCAGGAAGTGGGACAGTCTGAAGAGTCAGGTAGTGGAGGCAGGATCATTACATAGCTTTAGGATGAGGTATGATAATGCTCATGGACAGGAAGAGAGTGAACCTAAGTAGCGAGTAGCGTAGAGTCGGGAGCCAATAGCTGCGACTCAACCCATGCAACCACATATAGTTTAGTGCACACAAGGACATACGTTCTCTCTCACACACAGCCACTTGTGACCTGAAGAAGCCACTTGTGGCATAAGTGGCTTACTGAAAAGCCACTTGTTCTTACTGAAGAAGCCACTTGTGGCTTACTGAAAAAATCACTTGTGGCTTACTAAAGAAGCCACATGTGGCTTACCGAAGAAGCCACTTGCGGCTTACCGAAGAAGCCACTTGCGTACCGGAAGCCACTTGTGGCTTACTGAAAAAACCACTTGTGGCTTACTGAAGAAGCCACTTGCGGCTTACTGAAGAAGCCACTTGCGGCTTACCGAAGAAGCCACTTGCGGCTTACCGAAGAAGCCACTTGTTGTGAGAGGCTTCCTTAATTAATATCTTGATCATTGCAGATGCGACTTTACACTCATTGTACTTGGTCTATTTTCTTGTTTCACACACACACACAGGAGCTGTGATTCGACCCCTACAAACACAGCTAGATGAGTAAACACCCTCTCTCTCTCTCTCTCTCTCTCTCTCATCTCTTTTTTATCTCTTCTCATCCTCATCTTTTGTACACTTAGTCTACTCTCTACTGCAGTCTACATTTTTTTAATTGTTTCATCACACTATCATTATTTTGTGTACACTTAGTCTACTCTCTCACTTGCGTCATCAACATCATCACTGTGTTAAGCTGGCACTCTGCAAGGCGTCAACAAGCAAGTGCCAAAACGAAGATTACAACGACCATAAGGAGTCTGATGGCGACACTACTAGAGTTAGTGTGGCGTGTTTATCATCATTGTGTAATTGTCATGGGGGTAATTACACGTTCGTAAACCCTAGTGTGTGCTTGTGCATGTGTATACTCGCCTATTTGTGGTTGCGAGGGTTGAGTCTCCGCTTCTGGTCCCGTCTCTCGTTGGGTTCACTCTCTTTTGGCTGCGTGAGTCTTATCACGCAGTCTTATCACAATAGTCTTATCATAACTATTCTTAAAATTATGTATGGATCCTGCTTCTACGACTTCCTGACCAGTCTGAGGCTATGGATCCTGCTTCTATGACTTCCTGACCAGTCTGAGGCTAAAGAAGCATTTCCTAACATCCCTCTACTACTTCTGTGTATTTTAACTTCAGCTGTGCCCTCGTGTACTTTATCCCCGCCTCTCAACCAGTCTGAGGCTAAAGAAGCATTTCATAACATCCCTCTACTACTCTGTGTTTTTAACTTCAGCTGTGCCCTCGTGTACTTTATCCCCGCCTCTCAACCAGTCTGAGACTAAAGAAGCATTTCATAACATCCTTCTACTACTACTGTTTTTTAACTTCAGCTGTGCCCTCGTGTACTTTATCCCCGCCTCTCAAATGGACTGATCCGTCTTACGAATTCTTCTCCGTATTTTTGTACATCGTAATCATATTAACCCTGGTCCTTCTGTACTACCTTCAGGTTTAGCTCCCCTAGTCTTTCCTCATAATTCATGCCGCCTGAAAGTTGTTACTAGTCTCGTTGCAAACCTTTGCAGTTATTACAACTTCTTTACATGCTTTATCGGATGCGGGTTCAACATTGGCGCTGCTTATTCCAAGATGGGCCTGATATTTGCTGTGCATAGGGTCGTGAATGCCTCCTTGCTGAGGTTCTTGGGAGTTATCCTTAAATTTACAATCTCGTACTTGCTACGACCATTATTCGGTTATGCACCTCTGGCGAAATGCTCTGAGCTGCGCTCATCCCGTAATCCTTCGCCTTGACGAAGGTTTGCAATCTTTGCCCCCCGAGACTGTACTCTTTCTGTTCTACTTCGCCCTTTCCCAATTTTCATAACTTTATATTTGCTTTGATTAAACTATAATAGTCTACTGATAAACCCATCCTAAAGCTTATACAGATTTATTTGCCCTCCTGCTCCCGTTTGTACTTTCCTCATTAGTTTTAAGTCATCTGTGAATACAGACACTGTGTGTGTGTGTGTGTGTGTGTGTGTGTGTGTGTGTACTCACCTAATTGTGGTTGCAGGGATCGATTCATAGCTCCTGGTCCCACCTGTTCGCTGGTGACCATTAGGTCCACTCTCTCCCTACTCCATAAGCATTATCATACCTCTTCTTAAAGCTATGTATGGATCCTGCCTCACTACATCACTCTCCAAACTGTTCCACTTCCTGACAACTCTATGACTGAAGAAATCCTTCCTAACATCCCTTTGACTCATCTAAGTTTTCAACTTCCAATTATGACCTCTTGTTGCTTTGTCAATTCCTCTCAGTATTTTATATGTCGTTATCATGTGTCCCCTATCCCTACTGTCTTCTGTCGTCAGATCGTTTCCCTTAACCTTTTCTCGTAGGACATACCCCTTAGCTCCAGGACTAGTCTTGTTGCAAACCTTTGCACTTTCTCTAATTTATTGACGTGTTTGACCAGGTGTGGGTTCCATACAGGTGTTGCATACTCCAATATAGCCTGACGAACACGGTGTACAGTGTCTTGAACGATTCCTTACTGAGGTATCGAGACGCTATTAGGTATGCCAGGCACCCATATACTGCAGCAGTTCTTTGGTTGACTTGCGCCTCAGTAGATGTGCTTGGTATTATACTCACCCCCAAGATCCGTTTCCTTGAGTGAGGTTTGCATTCTTTGGCCACCTAACCTGGACTTCTTTGCCCTTCCCAGTCTTCAAGACTTTGCACTTGGTGGGGCTAAACTCAAAGAGCCAGTTTCTGGACCAGGCTTGCAGCTTTCCAGATCCCTTTGTAGTCCTGACTGAACTCATCCGAATGAATTCTCCTCATGAGCTTCACATCGTCTGCAAACAGGGACACTTCTGAACCATCCCTTCCGTCATGTCATTCACATATACCAGAAACAAAACCGGTCCTAAGATTGACCCCTGTGGAACCCCGATCGTCACAGGTTTCCACTCTGACACCTCGTCACGTACCATGAGTCGTTGTCTTTCTGCCAGGTATTCTCTAATCCATTGCAGTGCGTTTCCTGTTATACTTGCCTGGTCCTCTAGCTTCTGCACTAATCTCTTGTGTGGAACTGTGTCGAAAGCCTTATTACAGTCCACGAAAATGCAATCTACCCATCCACCTTCTCTCTCTTGTCTTCCGTCACGTTGTCGTAAAGCTCTAGTTTTACGACAACTTGTTGTCGTGTATAAGCTCATTCCTTTCTAGGTGCCCACCACTCATCTCCTGATAATCTTCTCCATGACTTTGCATACTATACATGTCAGTGACACTGGTCTGTAGTTTAATGCTACGTGTCTGTCTCCTTTCTTAAAAATTGGGACTACATTTGCTGTCTTCCATACCTCAGATAGTTGCCCTGTTTAGATAGATGTGCTGAAGATTGTTGTTAGTGGCATTCATAGAGCCTCTGCTCTCTCTCTCTCAGGACCCACGGAGAGAGAATATCCGGTCCCACCGCCTTTGATGTATCTACGTCACTCTGCAGCCTCTTCACCTCCTCCTCGGTTGTGTGTATTGTGTCTAGCACTTGTCGGTGTACCTCACCATTCCGGCTTTCTGTAGTCCTTTCTGTCTCCACTGGAAATACTTCCTTAAATATCATGTTGAGCTCTTCACATATTCTTCGTGGTTTCTTGTGACCTCCCCTCCTTCCTTCCTCAGCCTGATCACCTGGTCCTTAACTGTTGTTTTCCTCCTGATGTGGCTGTACAACAGCTTTGGGTCAGACTTTGCTTTCGATGCTGTCATTTTTATATTGCCGTGTGCGTGTGTGACTCACCTAGTTGTGTTTGCAGGGGTCGAGACATAGCTCCTGGCCCCGCCTCTTCGCTGGCCGCTACTGTGTGTGTGCCCTTTATTTTGCAGTATTATCACATGGTCATTCATCTTGCTTCTGATGTTGATGTAAAGTAACGTTATGTCTATCTTTGCTTTGGTTATAGTCAATTTTATATTTTTTACTTTCCCTCACTGAACTTCTAGGCTCTCCAATTTCCGCTTTAAGTTTATAGATGTTTATAGATTCTTATTATCATGGGAGCGCTAAACCCATAGAGATTATACAGCGCCTGAGATAGGGTAGGGGGGTTTGGATGACATTCAGATTCGATTCAGGGAACTGGAGAACAGATCCAATTCCCTAGATCAAGAGCCCCCTCACCAGCATCAAGAAACCTCCGTTGAGGGGTTAAGTTTATGGAAATTCGTTTCTTTACACATCTGGTTCAAAAATTTCATTTTCCGAATGGATGGTTCCCTGAATTTATCATTCTACCGAAACAGAAAATCCCTCATTTCCTTCAAAAGTACTTTTGGTTTACACAAGTTTCTTTGAGTCTCCAGTTTCTATTTCGTTCTTCTGTTTCATTTCCAGTTACTGGAACGTCTGAGAGAGTAACACATGTCCCAACATGAATTTCATTTGTTAATGTTGGTAGAATTACCGACAATGTTAGATAAAGGACACCAATGCAACTAATGCTGCAACATTTTATTGTGGCTTGACAAAGCTCCTGGAGAGCGAAACGTTGCCACAAAATATCACATTAGTTAATTGTACTTGTGTCCTTTGAACCTAGCAGGTACTTCATGGAGCAGTTGGTCCACTATAGTACTCCTTGCTACTTAGGTACAGATGCTACTGTTGAGTGATTTTAATCTTCTGTCTTAAATGTAATTTACTTATGATATCGTAATAACACGATTGTAAACAGATCACAGAACGGATGGGAATCGAGCCCATTGCTGGAGAGTCTTAAAAGTCACAGTGAGTGTTAAGACTCGCCTGCTATGGGTTCGAGTCTCACTCGTTTTGTGATTTGAAATGTAATTACCTCCCAATGTTCTGTTAGTCCTGCCCTGCGTGGACCAGTATGTCTCCTGCTTTTTCTATTTCGTTCATGGATACCACTACAACTCCTATTTTAATAGTCACTACTACTATACTATCTACTATTACCTCTTCCACTAGTACTACCATCATAGTATCCACAGGAAGTAACAAAACACAAAGTTTGCTTCTAAAAAAAATTTTGAAAAAGGGGGAATAAAACACAAACAGTTTAATGAGTTTTATAAGTGATCTTAGAAACAAAGCATCAATAGCATGTGTGTGTGTGTTTTTTTTTCTGGAAAGGATGTATGGGTTTGGATGTGTGAGAGAGAGAATCTTTAATGCTATCCTATTCTATATGATACCCAAAATGAACTAAAGTTATCTGTTTACCTATCATGTTCCATCACTCAGGATGGAGTTCAAAGATTGCGTTAAAATCTTGTCAGTCTGAGCTGGGAGACTCCGACAGGGCATTGAGGATACCGTCAAGTATACCATTAAAAGTGCATCAGCTACACAAGATTCAAGGCTTCGCTCCTGCATAGCTGGCTATTATTTCTTGGGAATTACCATCTCTCAGCATAGCCTATCTCATACACAAGAGAAATTATTTTTTTTATGAAGATATCCCCTCATCCCAGAGCAGGGCAAAGAAAATTATATATATTATATTTTTATTTATTTTATTTATTTATGAGACAGAGGAAAGAGAATGAGGAGAAATTTGAAAGACATAATATTTCACCCACATATATTAGAATATAAAGAGTCATTATATGCTAAAGATTATAACATAAACAGTGGATACATCACATTAACATTGGGCTGCAGCCATATTAAATAAATACATAGAAAGACGAGTACTTGAAAATGTAGAATTTCCAACAATATACACGTGTACACACCGATAATGCAGACAATACCACCTGTATATATGTAGTGGTAAATGGGAGTTGATAGTGTGTCTAGTCTGCGCTTGTTCATGTCAACATGTCCAACACGTACGTTTAAGACGGTTAGGTGTCCTGTTGTTAACTTTAATGTACTGAAAGAAGAAATTGTAATAACAAAATCACATGTGTATCCACATATATACACATGTATACATACACTCACATATATACATACACTTGTATATGTAAGTATGGATATACACACCTACACATCCCCAATCATACTTACTATATTTATATATATATATACATATACAGTATGCATTTGCATACAACTGGGGCATCAGTAGGCTGCTAATGAGTGCTGGTAAAATCAGGAGCCAAAATGAACGTATTTATTTCTAGCTAATTTGCTCACTTCTCTATTCTCATCTGCCCTATGCTTCCCATGCTCTTGTGCAGAATTCTCTGCAACCTTGGTTGAATCAATGGGTCTCATTGCCTTTTCCATTTCCCATTCTTCTTCTAGGTATGAAATTTTCCTCTGCCTCCCGGCACTTCTCAGCTACGAACTCTATCGACTACGACCTCCATCAACTGAATTTTTTCTCCAGTTCCCTTTCCCACTGCACTGCATTCAGGAAATTCTTCTTTAATGCAAAGCGCCCTCTTCTAGAGTATTCATATTCTTATATGTTCTGAGGTTTGTTGATCTTGCATGTGTCAATGCTGTTATACGGTTTATGTAAAATGTTGGCGCTCTGTGTGGAATTAATGGTAGAATTACCGACAAATGTTAGGTAAATAGACACAGATGCAAGTAATGTGATTATTAGTTGTATCTTCAGGCTTGACAAAGCTCCTGGAGAGCGAAACGTTGCCACAATAAAATGTCACATTGCATCTGTGTCCATTTACCCAACGATGTGTGTCGTGTTGTCTTTAGAGCAGATCCTTCACTCTCTCGATGTACAGAGTTCTAAACGATTCCTTACTGAGATGTCGGAATGTTATCCTTAGGTTTCCTAGGCACTCATATGCTGCAACTGTTATTTGGTTGATGAACTTTATACTCTTTGGTCCCCTAGGCTGTACTCTGTCTGCCGTCTTCTTTCCCCTTCCCCAATCTTCATGTCTTTGCACTTGGTGGGGTTGAACTCGAGGAGCCAGTTTCTGGACCATGCCTGCAGCCTGTCCAGATACCTTTGTAGTAATATCTGGTACTCCTCCGACTGAATTCTCCTCATTAACTTCACATCGTCTGCAAACAGGGACACTTCTGAATCAATTCCTTCCGTCATGTCATTCACATATAGCAGAAACGGCACCGGTCCTAGGACTGACCCCTGTGGAACCCCACTCGTTACAGGCGCCCACTGACATCTCGTGACGTACCATATGTTAGTTACCATTTTGTCCTAGGCACATGTCGATTAGACACTAGGCCTGTTGTATGTATATATGTGTACTCACCTAATTGTACTCACCTAATTGTGGTTGCAGGGGTCGAGACTCAGCTCCTGGCCCCGCCTCTTCGCTGTCCGCTACTGGGTCTCTGCTCTCCCTGCTCCATGAGCTTTATCATACCTTGGCTTAAAACTATGTATGGTTCCTGCCTCCACTATATCTTTCTCTAGACTATTCCACTTCCTGACTACTCTATGGCTGAAGAAATGCTTCCTAACATCCCTTTGATTCATCTGAGTCTTCAGCTTCCAGTTGTGTCCCCTTGTTTCTGTGTTCCCTCTCTGGAACATCCTGTCACTGTCTACCTTGTCAATTCCCCGCAGTATTTTGTATGTCGTTATCATGTCTCCTCTGACCCTTCTTTCCTCCAGTGTTGTTAGTCCTATTTCCTTCAACCTTTCTTCATAGGACAGTCCCCTGAGTTGTGGAACTAACCTTGTCGCAAACCTTTGCACTTTCTCTAGTTTCTTTACGTGCTTGACCAGGTGTGGGTTCCAGACTGGTGCTGCATACTCTAGTATGGGCCTGACGTACACGGTGTACAGTGTCTTGAACGAGTCCTTGTTAAGGTAACGGAACGCTAATCTTAGGTTTGCCAGTCGCCCATATGCTGCCGCAGTTATCTGGTTGATGTGCGCCTCCGGAGACGTGCTTGTGTGTGTGTGTGTGTGTGTGTGTGTGTGTGTGTGTGTGTGTGTGTGAAATGTAAACTAGTTTGTATGATAAGTATTACTTTATGTGATTGGGATAGCTGTGTCTTAAGATAAATTCCTGTTACAAGTTTTATTGACAAAACAGGGAAGCGTAAGATGAGATTACTTAAGGGTAGAGAGAGAAAGAGAGAGATAGAGAGAGATTGATGACAGTGATCTAAGAGACAGTGAGTTGAATGTGTTTGATTACTCACTTGTGTTTTCTGGAGTTGGTTAATATTTCAGTGATGGGGGAAGCGCTGGGAACGTTGTGGTTCTACAGCTACTGTGGTATAGAGAAGATAACCGATCTTGATCCAAGGACGAGAAAGGTAGCTCCAATTCCTAAGATGAAGAACCATTCCTCCCTTGCCCAGGGCACTGCTTCAGTTAGGTACAGTGACTCGGTTCAATTCTCTCGTTTAGGTTTTTCAGAGAGACGTAACTGTACTTTCAAAACCATTTCTATTCACATTATGTTGATGAGTAAGACACGTGTGCAAAAGTTGGGTATCTTTATTGCTGAAACGTTTCGCCTACGCGAAACTGTTGCACATGTCTTGCTCATCATCTCGAAAGTATTATATATATTATTTTCAACATCACACTGACATAATACTCTCTAACTCATTCCGGTTTCTTACTAACATTACACTGTAATAATAATCTCCAACTCATTACCTCAGCTCATTCTCCAAATATTTTAACGTTCCCCATAAAATTCCAGCTCTAGATTTTACAATACGCCTTACGTCGCCAGACGTAAGCTAATATAAGTGAATATAACCTAAACTGCAAAGAATAACAAATATTAACATATTGTCATGAACGATTGTCACGACAAAAGCGTGGTTGAACTGAAGAACAAATTAAATTTCAATTCCCTATTATTCTTAAGCTATAAGAACTACTCTCTAATAATTTCATACTTATTAGGCAAATGGACACAGATGCAAGTAATGTGAAATTTTATTGAGGCAACATTTCGCTCTCCAAGATCTTTGTCAAGCATTTACGGTTTGACAAAGCTCCTGAAGAGCGAAACGTTGTCACAATACAATGTCACAGTAGTTGCATCTGTGTCCATTTACCTAACATTTTATTGGTTATTCTACCATTATTACTAACTTGATAGTTACCCTGAGTAACTATCAAATTAGTAATAAGTTTTCTGGTTCAAGACGAGGAAGATAATCCCATCTATTACTTTGCTTTTCATGTTACATTACAGCTTCCAATGAGAATATTTAGATCATAGTCTTTCCATGTAATATTTTGGGAGTCAGGAAAGGCTCCTTTAATACCTTTAAGTATGATGTCTTAGTTTATCTACCTAGGGCTTTATAATGGTGCTGCATACTCAAGGACTAGTTTTGCATAGGTGATTAATAGTCACTAAAAATCTTCATTCATGTTGCTGATGGTCATTCTAATGTTTGATGAGGTGATTCTGTTTGTGTGCTTCAGGAGACAGGTTTTGGTATGGCTGTTTCCAGATTCGTTACCAAAACCAAACAAATGGGAACACAGTAAGCTCACATATGACCCAGTGCTGACACTAAGACCATAATGGTATGTGTTATTAAGGTGGCGCAAGGTTTATGAATACGTCTGAAGGACTTTCAAGGGGACGACTCGTCCTAGCAGCGGTTATGCCCACTAAATCGTTAAAACGACAACGTCTGAAATATGGTCATTGGCTGTCGACACAACGCACTGCAGAAATTGTAAATCCCAATGTAGACAAGGGGTAAAAATAAAAGGTATCAGATTTTGAGGTAACGTCAAATCGAGAGAGCACCCTGCGACAGCACCTCACCAGCTCTATATTAAAAGCACTACAGATGCAAATTTTTCATATACAAATATAAAAATGGTAGAGAGAAATATTAGCTACAACAGGAAAGTTCTGTAGTTTGCCTCTAGTGGAAGACGTTGAAACTTATTCATTTGATATAACAGCAATCCTAAACTGAACACTGGTAATTACACACTAAATAAACAGACCACATCACACATATATGACGTTTAAAAGACTTAGCTTCCATATATTCCCCGCTGTGGACCCTCGCCTCCATCATAGCCCCATTGACCTGGACTCTAAACTTCCACTGCAATCCCACTGTGGACCCTCAGATTCCATGAATGCCCAATTGATCTAGACTCCCGGCTTTCACTGATGTCCTATTGTGGACCCTCAGCTCCAACCAATGCCTCATTGCAGGCCTCACTGAACTGCATCCTCAGCTTCCTTCAGTACCCCATTAAGGCATTTTAGTGTAAGACTTTGAAGCCTTCTGCGATAGACTTCATTACGTCAGGAACAACACAAGACTGATTATAGTGGTTCAGTTTTGATCTTATTTCACGTCTGTGTGTAGGTGGGGGAGATTGAAGGACCCATTGCCTCCGTTTCTATAATTGCCCCGATTGCTCTCTCTCTCTCTCTCTCTCTCTCTCTCTCTCTCTCTCTCTCTCTCTCTCTCTCTCTCTCTCTCTCTCTCTCTTCTCTCTCTCTTCTCTCCTCTCACACACACACACACACACACACACACAGAAGCCTACGACGACGTTTCGGTTCGACTTAGACCCCTTACAAAGTCACACGATGTCTTCTGCGCACCTTTCCCACCGTTACCCGAGTAGTATTCATCAGGGTGGTGACACACCTCTGAGTCTGCTCCCGTGACACCTCTCACAAGGTACTAAGCAGAGGCTGATACACCAGCAGCAACCCTTAGTGCCCGGAAAGTCGAGTATCCAATTCCCTTAATGGCTAGGAACACGCCAGTAATGCATAGGAATTACTGCTGGAGATATTGGAAGCATGTAGGAGGGAAAGACGAAGAGAACAGGAAGGAAGGGAATAGCAGAGAAGTAGGGATGGATTAGCAGAGAAGTAGGAAGGGAATAACTGAGAAGTAGGAATTGGATAAGATAAGTAAATGGACGAATGAATTGCCGTCTAAGTAGCTTATTTATTATGCTCTATATTCATCCTCAGGATGGATAGTTCACAGGTATATGGATACACAAAATATATTGGGACTATTCCTGAAAATGGTTAAGTAATAGGTCATTTATATATATATATATATATATATATATATATATATATATATATATATATATATATATATATATATATATATATATACAGTCTTAGGGTGGTAAATATGGGAAATGAACTTGACTATAGGATGAAGCGGTGGAGGCAAGCTCCATACACAGCTTCATGATAAGAGTTTAAGGTTAGGTAGGTAAGGTTTGTCAGGAAACAGTGCAAGTGTTTTCTGACGCGGGTCTTATTCAGATGACCCGCCGTTGGAGCTTTTGGTTATCTGACCGAGGCCTTCCGCTGGCTTACCGGTCCACCCCTTTAAAAATTATGGTCATAGTTATAACCATTTAGCAGCTCAAGAAACCAGGATCTGAGATTCGACCCTACAAACGCAACTGGTAGGGTACAACACTGTGTACATAACCTGAAACCAACTGTACACATGTTTACCCTATGTGCATATGTAAAACTGTTAGAAACACATATTAACAAGACTAACTTTAACGGAGCAACATTGCAAGTTGCACCGTCAAAGTGCTTATCGCGTTAATGCAATGATCATCGATGGTTAAATATCAACTCAGATTTTTAATTGTATTCCTATGACATCCAGATTCATTAATTCTCTATTTCTATCATTTCTAATGCTTGACACACTAAAATTATTTTTTATTTCAGAGATCTTCATCTAATTTATTAGATTTATCATGAAAGAATAAATGCGAGATGGAATCCATAAGAATATTACACAAATTTCTTACTCTGGGATTTTTAATATCTGTAGTTGGCTTCTCCACCGAGTGTGTTGTTATCATGTCACGGAAGAAGCGTATTTAGAGATGACATAGAATCAGTAATGATATTGGAATTGACCTCATTTTCAAAGGTCAGGAAGCAGGAAGTCACGTGTTGACAGAAACAGGATAAAATTAACTGAAAACCTTATAAACATGACAGTTGTATAAACATGACACAGTTGTATAAACATGACACAGTTGTATAAACATGACACAGTTGTATAAACATGACACAGTTGTATAAACATGACACAGTTGTATAAACATGACACAGTTGTATAAACATGACACAGTTGTATAAACATGACACAGTTGTATAAACATGACACAGTTGTATAAACATGACACAGTTGTATAAACATGACACAGTTGAATAAACATGACACAGTTGTATACACATGACACAGTTGTATACACATGACACAGTTGTATACACATGACACAGTTGTATACACATGACACAGTTGTATACACATGACACAGTTGTATACACATGACACAGTTGTATACACATGACACAGTTGTATACACATGACACAGTTGTATACACATGACAGTTGTATACACATGACAGTTGTATACACATGACACAGTTGTATACACATGACACAGTTGTATACACATGACACAGTTGTATACACATGACACAGTTGTATACACATGACACAGTTGTATACACATGACACAGTTGTATACACATGACACAGTTGTATACACATGACACAGTTGTATACACATGACACAGTTGTATACACATGACACAGTTGTATACACATGACACAGTTGTATACACATGACGCAGTTGTATACACATGACGCAGTTGTATACACATGACGCAGTTGTATACACATGACGCAGTTGTATAAACAAGACACTATAGCCACTAGGACATTCAATCAGAAATCGTTTCTCTCAAGTGTGTCTTAGTTACACATTTGTTGTTTTATAAACTATCCTTGACAATAAACTTTGGGGTTTCTTTTCTGAGAAAACTTGGGTTCCTGTCTATCATACGCAAGTAGTTAATCTTCTATAGTTCATAGATTAGCTTTAGGGTCATTAGATCACAAGCCAAGTATTAGCCACCAAAAACGAAGAACCATCCACCGGGGAAATGGAAGCAGTGAATGACCCCATCAGGAAGAAGGAAGAAAAGAACCACCTATCAGGAAGAATTAAGCAAAAATGACCCATCTAAGCAATAAACGGCCCATCTAAGCAATAAATGACCCATCTAAGCAATAAATGACCCATATAAGCAATAAACGGCCCAGCTAAGCAATAAATGACCCAACTAAGCAATAAACGGCCCATCTAAGCAATAAACGGCCCATCTAAGCAATAAACGGCCCATCCAAGAAATAAACGGCCCATCTAAGCAATAAATGACCCATCTAAGCAATAAACGGCCCATCTAAGCAATAAATGACCCATCTAAGCAATAAACGGCCCATCTAAGCAATAATCGACATAACTCTGGTATTTTTAGGTAGACCCAAATGGGAAACTATAAGCAGTTTCCTGATTTGTTTTTCTCCTGCACTTTTCCGTCTTTGTTTCGCTCATAACTTGAGGACGCATCATCCAATCGGCTTCAAATTTCCAACACTTGTGCACGGTAACGAACACCAGATTATTACAAGAATTGTCATGTTCACGAACCCCGTGACCGAAGTTGTTGAAGCCATTCCCAGCATCCTGGAATGATTCACGAAATCACAACAAGACCGGGTGGGGGTTTTGGTTATCTGACCGAGGCCTTCTACTGGCTTACCAGTCCACGGGGATACCTAAGTACATGTAGAGTCTTCAAGAATAGAGTATACTAAACTCAATTTTAGGGAATAAAGTATCTTTGTCTGGTGGTGAAAAGGTTACGAGCACCCTTAATAACCTTAGTGTAATCGACTGGCTTTAAACCCCAATAACCAACCAAGCTAATTTTATCTACAATTATATAAGTGGTCAAAGGTTACTCTTGAGCTCTTTAAAGCTCCTTTGAGAACTAAGGAGACCACAGCAGGTGAATTGCTTCTGAGAAGTTCAGAGTCTCAGGCTGGTAAAAATCCGGGGTAAACGACACTTAGATGCAGTGGAGACCTTTATTAACGACAAAGTTTCGACCCCGCATGTGTGAAATGCTCTCGTTAATTCTGGTATTCACTGCATTCAGGTGTCATTTACTCCACCTTCTTGGTATTTACATGTCGTTCCAATTAAAACACGTATAGTCTGTAATTATGTTTTACGGACAGGCACGAGCGCGTACACACACACACACACACACACACACACACACCTGGTCAAGCACGTAAGGAAACTAGAGAAAGTGCAAAAGTTTGTGACAAGGTTAGTTCCACAACTCAGGGGTCTGTCTTATGAAGAAAGGTTGAGGGAAATAGGACTAACAACACTGGAGGAGAGAAGGGTCAGATGAGACATGATAACGACATACAAAATACTGCGGGGAATCGACAAGGTAGACAGTGACAGGTTGTTCCAGAGAGGGAACACAGAAACAAGGGGACACAACTGGAAGCTGAAGACTCAGATAAGGCAAAGGGATGTTAGGAAGCATTTCTTCAGCCACAGAGTAGTCAGGAAGTGGAATAGTCTAGAGAAAGATATAGTGGAGGCAGGAACCATACATAGTTTTAAGACGAGGTATGATAAAGCTCATGGAGCAGGGAGAGCAGAGACCCAGTAGCGGACAGCGAAGAGGCGGGGCCAGGAGCTGAGTCTCGACCCCTGCAACCACAATTAGGTGAGTACAATTAGGTGAGTACACTAAAGAGGTATGATAACGCTCATGGAACAGGAAGAGTGACCTAGTAGCGACCAGTGAAGAGGCGGGGCTAGGAGCTGTGACTCGACCCCTGCAATATCTACTAGGTGAGTACACACGCAAAATACTGAGAGGTATTGGCAACGAGGATAGGGACAGGATATTTCAGAGATGTCAGGAAGTGGAACTATCTGGAGTGTGATGTAGTGGAGGCAGGATCCATACATAGCTTTAAGAAGAGGTATGACAAAGCTTATGAAGCAGGGAGAAAATGGACCTAGTAACGATTTTCGGGGCCAGGAGAAATGACTCGACCACTGCAACAATAAATAGGTGAGTATACACACACACACACACACACACCTTGGAGTGAGTATAACGCCTAGCACGTCTCCGGAGGCACACATCAACCAGATAACTGCGGCAGCATATGGGCGACTAGCAAACCTTAGATTAGCGTTCCGTTACCTTAACAAGGAATCGTTCAAGACACTGTATACCGTGTACGTCAGGCCCATACTAGAATATGCAGCACCAGTCTGGAACCCACACCTAAGAGAAAGTGCAAAGGTTTGCGACAAGGTTAGTTCCACAACTCAGGGGTCTGTCTTATGAAGAAAGGTTGAGGGAAATAGGACTAACAACACTGGAGGAAAGAAGGGTCAGAGGAGACATGATAACGACATACAAAATACTGCGGGGAATTGACAAGGTAGATAGTGACAGGTTGTTTCAGAGAGGGAACACAGAAACAAGGGGACACAACTGGAAGCTGAAGACTCAGATGAGTCAAAGGGATGTCAGGAAACATTTCTTCAGCCACAGAGTAGTCAGGAAGTGGAATGGACTAGAGAAAGATATAGTGGAGGCAGGAACCATACATAGTTTTAAGACAAGGTATGATAAAGCTCATGGAGCAGGGAGAGCAGAGACCCAGTAGCAGACAGCGAAGAGGCGGGGCCAGGAGCTGAGTCTCGACCCCTGCAACCACAATTAGGTGAGTACAATTAGGTGAGTACACACACACTAGCACGCGGAATACACAGAAAATCACACACACACACACACACACACACACACACACACACACACACACACACACACTAGCACGCGGAATACACAGACAATCACACACACACACACACACACACACACTAGCACGCGGAGTACACAGACAATCACACACACACTACAGAAACATACCAGTACATATACACGTGTACATGTACAATCAGTTCCTCAGCCGAGGGACGGATTACCTCGACTTTTGTATATAATTCTACAGTCTTCCCATTATGCTTTTGAATCTGTATTGATAAAGGCACTGGAGGGCGAAACGTCTACATGAGCCCTGGAGTCAGTAGGGCTTGGCACCTACCGGCACTGCGAAGACATTGTCGTGTGTTCCGGCTCTTCTCCTCGGTATCGCTTTGAATTTATTGTAAAGCCGATACAGAGCCGATGTACCACCTTCAGTAATGTTACGTAATGTTACGTATCGTATCGGGACGACACAGACGTGTGGCAAGTTTGATAGATTCGGGGAAAAGCTCCCCAGTTTTTAGGGAAATTCAAAGCCACCGGGGAGGAATGGGGAAATGAGATAAATGTTGCATAGGGAAAAATGAGAGGAAATGTTGTAACTTTATAGTCCAAGAGTATTAGGTCAAAATCATCCAAAAGCGGGAAAAAACATCCAAAAAACTTATTTTCCAGGATTCATTCAGTGAGGCTTTATAATATACTAAAAGTTCTCTGGAATTTCAGACCTGGAAAGTAGTCACACTCAAGATGGCCGCCATAATGATATCGTATCAACGATGCTGAAAAAAATCCGTAACTCTGCACCAAGTGATCAAGCAATGCTGTGTAATACCTGACTATAGGTAAAACTTGTGCTTTTGGCTTAAATAGCAACGCTCTTCTTGCCGAATAAGGCAAGCGAAAATTTGTGTATGCAGTAATTTCGCAAAAATCATTCTGAACCTAATGAAAAAAATATTTAATTGTGTTTGTTTATTATTAAATTATTGTAAACTTATCTAAAATATAATTAGTTGGATTAGGCTAAATTAAAGTGCGCTTGTTATAATAAGGTTAGGTAAGTTTTGTAAGGTTCTTTTGGTACAAAATTATTAATTTTTACATTAACATAGATATAAAAGAAAATTTTAGAAAGTACTGAAGAGGTCTTGTAATTGACAAATTTTACCTATTCGGCATGTATGTATATATATATATATATATATATATATATATATATATATATATATATATATATATATATATATATATATATATATATATATATATATATATACTAATTCCTATAGGCCCATACTTGCAATTAAGGTATCGAACCGTGGTGAGCAGGTTACATGCAACCTTAACCTTCGCTTATTGACATGCTTCAAGATTAATGAACCAAGTAACCAACCAGCTCACCCTCATTGTTGTCAATTCAAACTCCATATAGCCAATAAAACCATTGTTTTAAATTACATACATTAGATATACAAAGTCTAAGTAAATAACTATCGATTGTATTATTTTTAAGTATCAATAACATACGTGAGGAAAAGTTTGAGTTACTATTTGGGGTGATTTACGAGACCCATCTGGCAAGCCTATTCGAAAGAGTGGTAGTCTCTCTGGGTACATTGTAAGCTCCTGCCTCAAGTCAATCAATATCTTGTTCCACTGTAAACTTAGACCTGCCCTACACATGTACATCACCCGTGTCTATGCAGTGAGCCGTGGACGCTAGACACTGGACGATCGACTTCCTGGACGCTTGACTCGACACTGGACGGTTGACTCAATGGATACTGGGCTCTTGATTCACTTGATACTGAACGCTCGACACACACAACACTGGACGCTCGACACACACAACACTGGACTCTCGACACACACAACACTGGACGCTCGACACACACAACACTGGACGCTCGACACACCAACACTGGACTCTCGACACACCAACACTGGACGCCTGACACAAACAACACTGGACGCTCGACACACGCAACACTGGACGCTCGACACACACAACACTGGACGCTCGACACACACAACACTGGACGCTCGACACAACACTGGACGCTCGACACAACACTGGACGCTCGACACACACAACACTGGACTCGCTACAGGTTAGACTCGCTACAGGCTGGACTCGCTACTGTCAGGACGTGCTACAGGCTGGACTCGCTACAGGCTGGACTCGCTACTGTCAGGACTCACTGGTCTCTCAGTATGCTTCTACAAGCATGTCTGAGGTGGTTCCCACGGGGTTGTGTTGACCTTACGCTAAATAAACCATCAAACACATCTACCCTTTGCCGTCCCCAGCGCATCAATAAAGCAGGTTTAACATGCCAGTACAAGTCTGTGTCTATAAATCATACACAGAGTTGTAGATACGATTTATAGAGAGTTGTAGACACTTATACAGTTGTAGGCACTTATACAGTTGTAGGCACTTATATAGTTGCAGGCACTTATAGACACTGATTTATAGATAGAATTGTAGACACCGATTTATAGACAGTTGTAGACACTAAATCAGTATCTACAACACTAGTGGTTACACAACTGTCGGGGTATATTCAGTGACATATATACACAGATGTACAGATGTACACATTTCGGTGTGTGTGTGTGTGTGTGTACACTGACAAATGCACACTGCTGGATCATTAAACTCTGACATACATAGACCTCTGTGTGTCACTGTGTCATTATATATATATATATATATATATATATATATATATATATATATATATATATATATATATATATATATATATATATATATATATATAGAGAGAGAGAGAGAGAGAGAGCTGCATCAGTGTGTTTTGTGGCTCTTTTTCTGTAAGTAATAATAAATTTTTAGTCCTTCATCGTATTTTCAGAAATTCACGTTGATTTCCTGTCATTATATTCTTACCTTCTATAAATTTGCGATGCTCTCTCATTATGCGGTTCATCATTTTCCCCTAAAACCTATTTCTGGCTAATGGCTGGACAATTCATTACACATTTCTTGTCTCCTCCCAATTTGCTGTGACAATTTTCTAGTTTACGGTTATTTGGTTCTCTGCCCGTTTGTTTACTTATTTGAAACGAGCGCTAGACCCGTACGAGCCAATGCACTACCAGTTTGTGTAGATTTAATAATTATTCTCTTTACTGGATTTTTTTTATACGATATTTTTTTTGTGGTTATTTTATCAGTTAAGGTTCATGTTCTTGTATTTAAAGTCTCCTGTGCCCACACCTGCCTTGTCATATATATGTCGTGCCGAATAGGTTAAACTTGCTATTTTGGCTTAATTAGCAACGCTCTTCTTGCCGAATAAGGAAGCGAAAATTTGTGTATGCAATAATTACACAAAAATCCTTATGAACCTAACGAAAAAATATGTTTCATTGTGTTTGTTTATTAAATTATTGTAAATTTATCTAAAAAAAATATTTAGTTGAATTAGGCTAAATTAAACTCAGCTTGTTTTAATAAGGTTAGGTAAGTTTTCTAAGGTTCTTTTGGTACAAAATTATTAATTTTTATATTAACGTAAATGAAAAAAAAATCTTTAAACGTATAAGAGATAATTTTAGAAAGGACTTAATTTTAAATGAGCTTTTGCTAATTGACCAATTTTACCTATACGGCACGACATATATATATATATATATATATATATATATATATATATATATATATATATATATATATATATATATGAGAGAGAGAGAGAGATGCCTGTGCATCTCTAAACTGCCACAGATTTCCTTATATCCAGGATCAGGTTTTAAGTCTATATGTTATTCCAATTTTTTTGTTTGGGAGCGTTGCCCATTTGAGGTCGACATTTGTTTTGATTGGACTATGCTGAGTTGCGTATTTTAAATCTCTCTTTTTATACTGTTTCATATACATTTATAGCGTTCCAAAACGACGGACCGCATTAACGACGGTAATCCCTACTGAGCTGTCAGTCGTATATAAGTATAGCACATACAATTATGTACAGTACATAACACTTGATAATGGTACGTAAACGACTATGTTACTGGTTTATGTATTTACTGTACTGTTTATCTAGAGTGTACTCTTTCTAGTTGTATAAAAGAAAATGTTTACTGTAAAACAGTATTCTGTTACGCCGGCAGCAGCCTCATACATCTTGTGTTTACCGCATCTCTTGACAGCAACATTTTCCCTTATGCTTGATTTAATCTCGTGTTCTTTTGTTCAACATGGCTCCTAAGGTTCGTAACCTAGGAGCAATAGGCTATTTCATATATCCTAGGTGTGTAGTAGGCTATACCATATAGCCTAGGTGTGTGGTAGACTATACCATGAAGATTTGTGAAAGTACACTGACGTTCGCACAACGACGAAATCTCTTAACGATGCACTTATCAGGCGTATGCAGGGCGACGGCTGATCAATTCGGACTTCATGGTCTCGTGTGTCACACATCAGAAGGGAAGTATGCTAGACATGAGGAGGTCAATGACATCATCATAAAGAGAAGCCTCGCCACGGCTCGTTGCCCAGCTCAACGGGAACCCCAAGTGCAGAGGTCTGATGGAAGTCAAAAGCGTCCTGATGGAGCCACTATGCTACCCTGGAAGGATGGTTAGCAGATTGCTTGGGAATACGCCTGTGCTGCCACAATGGCAGACACCTACTTGCCATACTCCGTAGCCGAAGGGGGTGGAGCGGCCAGCCACAGAGAGACCCAGAAGACTCGCAAATATGAAGGCCTTCCCCCTTCTTATAACTTCCTCCCAATAGGGTCGGAGACCCTTGGAGCATGGGGCAAGTGTGCTCTAGTTTCTCAAAGAGCTGGGTGAAAACCTCATCATAGAAACCAAGGACCACAGGGCGACCAGCTTCCTCATTCAGAGACTCAGTGTTGCGATCCAGAGGGGAAATGCCTGCAGCATTCTGGGCACGCGGCCCACTGCCATGGAACTGGACGAAGTATTTGAAATGTAGCTCTGAGTTGTTATCTATGTTGTTTTACTCCCTATTGTATTCTTGTCAATGTATTTTGTCAATGTATTTTGTCAATGTATTTTGTCTTGAAATAAAGTTTAAACACAATGAAAAGATGGGGTGGTAGGGAAGTGAATATTCAAATGGCTTCAGAAAGTAATCTAAATATTCTTCTTTGAAGCCTTTTATCCACTTCTCCGAGGCTATAGGGTCCCACAATTTACACCAGAGGTGGACCCATCATATTATATATATATATATATATATATATATATATATATATATATATATATATATATATATATATATATATATATATATATATACACTTATCATTTATTGGCGTTAAGGTATGTTATAATTGGCTAAATTTGCTTATATAAGACAGTCTAACCTGAATATCAAGAAAATTACTTCAAATCGATGTTTGCCTTAGGAAGATGAGTATTGCTGTAACATACCTTGGACTGTTTCGAGAGTTTTTCTACCTACACAGCCTGTCTTGGGCCCAGACTTTTCTTTAGACTGCCTATTGAACCAGACTGTTGATGTTGTTATAGGACGGTGACCTAGCGAAATGGTGAATCAGCAACATCGACATAAGACTGTAAGGATCTTTCACTCTATGAAACTTTGTTAGATAACTGAGTAAGCTACACTGAGAAAGAAGCCTCGGCAAATAATAGACTTAATAGACTTTCATTAGCTCTTGGAACTGCATACACATTTTTCATCGATTAGATGAATGAAACTGCGACCAATTAATGACTATCCTTATTTAGTTGACATAAGACGCCCAATTTTTTTTTTTTTGAGATTCTCTCCATATTGTATTTTGTACATTTATTTGAAGCAAATGTAATATAAGAAATTATTGCAATATTAAGGTAAAAATCTTGTGTGCAATGCCACACAAGTTATGGTTAAAGACCCGTGAGAAATGGATGCACCGGTGGCCTGGTGGCTAAAGCTCTCCCTTCACGCACGGAGGGCCCGGGTTCGATTCCCGGAGGGGTGAAAACATTTCGACGCGTTTCCTTACACCTGTTTTGGGATGATATTGGCCCCAGAACCGATGTGTCTGCCGCGTAACTCTTGTGCTACTATTATGTACCCCAGATACATCTATGCTCTCTGGGGCCAGATAAAGACCCATTGTCAGCTCTGTAATCGAGTCTTGTGCACTTCCTCTCAGAGGATGAGCATGGAGTGCACAATAAACTAGCTGCACTGGCGACCCAACGAAAAAGAGTAGTGAAATCTTGTTAGCAGCTCAAATGGTATGAAATTGTGCTGGCAGCGGAGGTTGTATGAGCAATGTTTATACTCCGTCTTGAGGATAACTTAATTGGGCATTTTACTCGGGTCACCTCGAGCAAAAGATAATTAGAAACTTAATTAAAAGCTGTGTTATTGTCCCCCAGGTGACGTGGTTGAGGCGGAGAGACCTGCACATTCTGACGGCTGGTCACCACACCTACTCCGCCGACCAGCGCTTCCAGGTACTGACCTGTCCTTGGTGTGTCTGTGGTAACTAGTGTGGGAACAAGACAATGGTGTCTGTGTGGTAGTTATAGATATATTAATGTTTATATATGTGATGCAATAATTTCACAAGAATAATATATAAAAGGCATTATTACTACATTGGAATATTGCTATTTTTCACTGTGGTTATATTTTATGTATGCATATGTGTATGTATAAAACTACCACAGTGAAAATAGGAAAAACACCTGAGAGCTTTCATGTACTTACACATCTTCAAAGGAAGATGTGTAAACACGTGAAGCAAAGATTGCAGTGCCAAAGCGTAAGTGGTGGGGCAAACAGGTTGATGGGATTTATATCAAGAAGTTTAAGCAGCAGGAGTCCAGAGGTTATACCGCAACTCCTCACATCATTAGTTGAACCTCGCTTAGATTGTGCAGCTCGGTTCTGGTCTCCATATTAAGGTGTCGATGTGAGTTCGTTGGTAAACATTAAGCGAAGAATGACAAAATTAATCCACAGTATAAGGACTCCCCCATATGAAGATAGGCTAAGAGCTTTGATCTTTACAAGGCAAACAATGACTATGGACAATGATAAACATGATAAATCCATATAGATGTCTCTTAATAATGTCATACTAATGTAAAAACAAGAGAAAGAAACCCTATGTTAATAAACACAAGTAGCTGGAGTGTAACGACACGTTAAATGGCCTCTACTGACTGTCACCTGTGATTATCAGAAATTTATCACATACTATAACCAAAATTGTTAAAGGGGTGGACAGGTAAGCCAGCTAAATCCTCGGTCAGATGATCAAAAAGCTCCAGCTGCGGGTCATCATTTGACTAAAACCCACGTCAGGAGACACTTGTCCTGTTCCCTGACAAACCTTACCTAACCTAACCCTATCAGGAATTTTAGAGATACCATTTCTAGTTCTTAACTGTATTAATAAAAGCTTCTAAGCATTTTAAGGCACCACCATATCTTCCCCGCTTACTCGCTACACACCTCTTCCATCACACGTTCACCAGGTCTCATGGGAGACCGTCTTCACTGGGTATATTCTATTTTTACGAGGTGGTATTGAAGGAGGAGTTTGATGAATGTGGTTATCGTGAAGGACTTTCCTGACTGTGAGAGGGACTGAAGGTAATCTAGCAAGAAGAAGAGATTATTTTATATATATATATATATATATATATATATATATATATATATATATATATATATATATATATATATATATATAGGAGGTACCACCTCTAGAACTTTACTGGGGACCCTCATCCTCAGAGAAGACAATAAACGTACCTCAGGGAAAACTCGAGGTTCTCCCCGGAGCTGTTAGAATATTTTCTTTTCCTACCACTCCCTATATATATTGAATGAGTGCTTTATTAATAGACAGAATACATTGATAGAAAACACAAACATGAACATGAATACATTGGTACAATATATCAAAGATTATGAATCTCTTCCAGCTCCTCCGAAGCCGGACGCGAGCCCAGTACGTAGCATGCATTTCCCCTCTGGATGGCCACGCTGAGGCGCTGGAACATGAAAGTGGCTGCCCTTGGGTCCCTGGTGGTGTCGATGAGTCTGGAACCCAGTTCTTTAACCCTTTACCGGGCACTCCCTGGAAAATGATAATTTCGAAATTATTTCATATGAGTCGATAGAGTAGCTCAATGTAAGGATAATGAGCCCATATATTTGAAATTCTAAAAATAACTTTTCGCGCAATTGCCAATATTCAAGGATCGTCTGTAGACGGTCCTGACCGTTAAAGGGTGTCAAATTCTGAGTGTTGCAAATTTGCAATTGTTAATAAAACACCAAATAAGTATTTTTCTATTTTATTTTACTAATATACAATATCAAAAACACAAATGGAACTTGTTTCCAAACATTTTGTAAGTATTAAAAAAATATAAACATGAACCAAAAAGAAAGATGCACACATTGCAAAGGGATAAAACTTTCAAGTCCCATATTCCTGAATTCCAAGAGTAAAAACAATCATTATAGATGACTACTTGCTAGAATGATAGGCTGTGAAGCAATTTTTATCCTTCCTAATGCATAGGTTAACTTTGCATACTGAACAGAAAAATGATGTTGTGACATGATGTTTCTTTGTGCTGCAATACTTGCATGACAATATTTTTCCAACTGATGGCCAGTGAGGTAGCATGTTATCCAACCTCACACTGTCATCAGGCCTAGCTGCACGTTGGTACTGCACTGGAGATGGCAATTGCAAGGCTTGCAAACCATCATCACTGTTACCACTGGAAGTACTTGTTGAAGGTCTTGGACTTGATCTTATGTTACAGCGTCCATACTTTTGTCCTGAGGTTTCCAGCAGTTTTACGCTTGAAACCAACCATTACTTCATCAATAGACTGCCTGGGTGTAGCTGCAACTTGCAAGCAAGCATTAGTTAGTGCTGTGTCAAGAGGCCTTATTTTGTGGAATCTGTCCTTATGCCTGTGGGTGTTATCATTGAAATGAACTGTACGCCTAAGCAACCTAAATCTTTTAGATGACATGACTTCTGCAACCTGGATTACCTTAGTAGAACTTGCCCAATAGTCATCTAGGGATGGGTATGAAGAAATACCCATAAACAACAGAATACCTATGAACTGTATTATTTCTTCACAATCTGTTACAAAAGTAGTATCTATGTTTTTTGCTTGGCATACAAATTGGTTTGATATGTCATGCTTTCTATCATATTTGGGGTAAAAAACTTGCTAAAATAATCAAATGGACACTTAATTGCAAGAGGCTTTTCATGTTCGTATACAGGCAAAGAGTCATTAGTGATGTCATCCTTCGTCCAAACAGTCTGAGCTTGAACAGCAAGCTCATCATGAAGATCTTCTTCATCAGGGTACTCCTCGATCGCAATACCTTTCTTTTTCTTGGCTAATTTAGGCTTTTGGATGGCCTTTCTTCCTCCTCCTCATCACTTGACACCTGTGCATCAGGTGGCAAGTATTCATCACCACTCTCAAGTAATTCCAGGTCATCTGGCTCTGGATTGGAGTCACTTTCCTCCAAAATGCAGAGATATTTTGACTTATCTTGGGAGGATTCACCATAGAACAATTTCTCATTGATCTGGAATGACAATAAGAATGTTCTGTACACACCCAGACCACTACAGAATTCATATATGCACTAGAAATTTTTATATAAATATTTATTTACTGAAATTTAAAATGTGGCCCTGACGGCGGGACCGTCTGCACACGGTCCTCTTTTGTTGCACTTTTTTCAATTGCATGGTACACTCATATTATGCATATCTAACTCCTGATATATATCTCAAAATATGCCTAAACTATTCATTTACACACTGGACACAACAATTAGTACTTACCGACATTGTAGAGAGTATAATCACAGTGTATATGAGTGGAACAAGAGCAAAAATCAGGCTCAGGATTACGCCAAGCGAGAAGTGTTTACATTTTGGTCTCTCAACCAATGGGAAGCGAGCAGATGCCGGTCTCACTTAGCTGGAGCGACTCACAGAAGGCTTGTGATTGGTCAGATATAGAGAATGGGAACCTAGATGCGCTGGGGGAGTAGGATGACACGCGCAAAAAACACGTGTTTAGGACCGTCTGTACACGGTCCTGCCCGGTAAAGGGTTAAGGAAACTTGTTGCATTTTTTCCCCATGATCCCAAGGTCTCTGATCCACTGGGACAAATTGATACTGTTGGCTTATGTCCCTGTACTTGCCGATCTTGTACTCCTCTCTGTGGTCAGCAGCTCCTCCCTGTCGCCCAACACTGTGATGGATGTAGGTGTCAGCCAGTGTCGACACACAGGTATAATCCCATGCTAAGAGCTTGCCATTCTTCCAAGGATAGATGGTGATCCCGTCGGGGATATATATATATATATATATATATATATATATATATATATATATATATATATATACATACATGTATATTATGCAATAATCGCGAACAGCGATACAAAGTGCAAAACACGGGGGGAGGAGGGAGAGGAAGTTCAATGATAGCTGTAGGCCTTTCGTGTTGCAATCAACACATCAGGAGCTTGCAATGTTGCAGAAAAAGAGGAATTGAAAGCAAATACGTTCAGAGGAAGCGTGTTTGTTCGCTCCTGATGTGCTGATTGCAATACGAAAGGACTACGGCAATCATTCACCTCCACCCGTTGGTTGTTTACACACACACACACACACACATATTTATAATATATAATGTCGTGCCGAATAGGTAAAATTGATCAATTAGCAAGAACTCATTTAAAATTTAGTCCTTTCTAAAACTTTCTCTTATACGTTTAAAGATTTTTTTTTAATTTATGTTAATGTAAATATTAATAATTTTGTACCAAAACCTTAGAAAACTTACCTAACCTTATTATAACAAGCGCAATTTAATTTAGCCTAATCCAACTAAATATATTTTAGATAAGTTTACAATAATTTAATAATAAACACAATGAAATAATTTTTTTTGCTTTAGGTTCAGAATGATTTTTTGCGAAATTATTGCATACACAAATTTTCGCTTGCCTTATTCGGCAAGAAGAGCGTCGCTATTTAAGCCACGATCGCAAGTTTTACCTATTCGCCACGACAGTCACATGGCTCCACCACTGACCAGGCGAGATAAGTGAATTTAAATAAATAGTAAAAGCAAAACCAGCTGAGGAAAGATTGAAGGCGTCAAGCCACCTGGAACAATGACTTGCAACACTAACAAGCAACCACTGTGTACTGACTTGCAACACTAACAAGCAACCACTGTGTACTGACTTTCAGTTACTTTGTGCACATGGGAACCCAAGCCACAGCAGAAAGAAAAGCCTGTACTAGCCTGGCATACAGTAAAGACGAGTACAACGGAGTGCCAAGAGTATAACCAAAACAGTGATATAGAACTCGAAGGGAAAATAGTTCACATCTTTGCGGGGAAACACTGGGTAGCGACAGGTAGATTTATCTTTAATCAAGGGATGAAAAGCGACTATTTTCAAAACAAGCCTTGAACAATGTTCTGTCCTTTGTAGAGGTTTCCAGTAATGTTCTACACTGGGGGAAACATCGTCCCAGGGAAGGATTTTCTGCAAGGTGCTGCTTCTCTCTCTGTGATAGGAGGTACGCAGTTTAAACCCTGAGAGAAGCGAACAAGTGACAAGGGAAACACAGGGTTCAACAATCAACTTAGGAAGGAATCTACTGAGATTCTCTCAATTAGAATGGGTATGAATCTATGATTAGCTCCACATATTTCTGAACACTGATCGTAAAATAAACCTGGGTGATTAACTGAAAAGCTAATTTGATTAAGTCGACCTGGGATAGCATAAGTTTATGAACAAAAAAGAATTAAAAATGTTTAGAAGACGTGAAACACCGGAGAATGTGACATTAGGAGAAGTGCAAATAAAACAGGAACGTTCGAGTAAGGAGGCAGACAAACTAAACGAAAAGAAGCTTTGGTTTAGAAAAAACTTAAGCAAAGCATCTCGACGTCCACAGAAAATAAATATATGACAAAGAAACATGAAACAACAGTATAAACTTTTATAGTCTTGTTTAATTAAGAGCTTTTTCTAGTAAAAGCTCTTGAGCTTCTATTCTCAACAATGGAAAATATTGGTTAAAGACTAAATTCAAAGACCAAATGTAGGAGGCAATGTCCTCACTGAAGGTGACCTAGAAGGTTGCGAAGTATGCGAGAGAGTATCATAATATTTACACGTCAGAGAATGTCGAAGGGAAGTGGAAGCTGCGTACTAGAAACAACAAGGCAGTAGAGAGGAAAACTATTAGAGATAAATGCAGTGGAATCCGATTTTATTACCTGGGGTCCTAAAAGAAGGTGTAGTGCTAAGAGTGGCAGGAAATTGGAACAGACTGGGAACACATGGGGAAAGCTAAACGAAATATTTGCAGCTTTGAAACTTCGGAATATCAGATAAAGTCGGCTAATGTAAAATGGAAGCAGGATCAAAAGCCGAGCAGTCAACTAGCAAACTCATCTTGGTAATAGAAGTGTTTCTCGCTCTCTGGCGCTCTCTCTCTCTCTCTCTCACACACACACACACACTGAAAGTTAAAAACTCAGATGAGTCAGAGATGTTAGGAAGCATTTCTTCAGTCATAGAGTTGTCAGTAAGTGTAACAATCTGGAGAGTGATGTAGTGGAGGCTATTAAGAAGAGGTACGGTAAAGCTCTTGGAGCAGGGAGAGAGCGGACCTAATAGCGACCAGAGAAGAGGCAGATGTATCTGGACCAGCTGCAGGATTGGTCTGACAGGTGTCTATTGGAATTTAACTCCAGCAGATGCGAAGTAATATAAACCTGGGAAGGGCCATGACGACCGGATGCAGTGTACACGCTCGGGGACAAAGTCTGAAAACCTCCCTGGAAAGATAAACATCGGGGTAAGCACAGTTCCTAGCATCTCTCCTGAGACTGGTAAACTTTAGGGTAGGTTTCAGGAAGAACAACAACAAGGATGAAGACTGAAGGAATACACACAGTCTGTCTGAGTAGAATATTTAAAGATGTGAATAATTTATTTTAGGTATGATATGCCATACCCGAAACTTGGGTACGGATCAAGGGAGAGATTTCTTTGACAAAATAACCAAGTAATTCAAGGAGATTTAATTTAAGTCAAACTGACGAGTTCCTTGATTATCTTAAAGTCAAACGACTTCCTATAGTTAATTTAGGACTGTTATTTAAAAAAAATTGCTTGTACACAACCGTAAAGAAAATATACCTTAATATCAGTTAAAGTCAATAATAATAATCATTATTTCTACGAGTATATGATACAATTTATATAGACCATAGCTAATATCAGTGACATACTATATAGAAACCCCGGGTTATGCAGAGCATTTCAGGCAACTTAGTTTAATCTTGTCCCCAGGATGCGACCCACACAATTCGGCAAACACCCATTTACCAACTTGCTGCTAGGTGAACAGGGACAACAGGTGTAAGGAAACACGCCCAGTGTTTCCACAAGTACCGGGGATTGAACCACGGACACTCATTGTGTGAGCCGAGGGCGCTACCACCCGAGCTACGTGAAATATATCTTAGTATCAGTCTGTGGGCTGTGCACCTACATGTCAGTCACTGTCAGACTTAAATGTACAATCTGTTCTCGTCAGCATTAAGGCTTCCAGTGTTTATAAGTGACTTTACTTCTCTCTAAAAGTTTTAAAATATTTTACTTTTATAAATACACTTTACTCTTTCAACAACTATTTTATGTTTGTGTCGACGTAGGAGGGTTGGGCAATGCTGGAAGATAAGGTAGGAGAGGGGAAAATGTGGGAGTAGGTAGGAGAGGGGAAAATGTGGGAGTAGGTAGGAGAGGGGAAAAATGTGGGAGTAGGTAGGAGAGGGGAAAATGGAAGACGAAGGAAAAGGAGTTGAAAGATGGGAAAATGAGTGGAATAAGAAAGTAGAGAGAGAGAGAGAGCGAGAGAGAGAGAGCGAGCGAGAGAGAGCGAGCGAGAGAGAGAGCGAGAGAGAGAGCGAGAGAGAGAGAGCGAGAGAGAGAGAGCAGAGAGAGAGAGAGAGAGAGAGAGAGAGAGAGAGAGAGAGAGAGAGAGAGAGAGAGAGAGAGAGAGAGAGAGGAAGGGGGACGTGTAGTGAAAGATACGAGAGTAGGAGGAGAGGAGAGAGAGGAAGAATGAGGAAATTATTTTGTTTGAAATTATTTGAGTAAACAAGTTTTTAGTGCGAGGTTTTTTGGCGCAGTACACCGTAAAAATCTTTGTTGAAAACATAAATAAAACAAATCTTGTTTGCTATCTGTGTGGAATACTGTGCAGGAGAGAAAAACAAAGAAAAATCCCATTGCAAAGCTGTAAAGTCTATATTGTATTGGCATGTGTGTTGTTTCTGCCGTTTTCTATTTAGAGAATATCAATAGAATGTTTTTTTATAGAAGATAATTTAAAAAAAAGCATCTTGGAATTGAATTGAAACTTCCAGTAACGTTATGGTAAGAAGATACTAAATGTAGCGTAACCTTTACTGGTACTACGTTTCGCCCACAAGGAGCTTTATCAAATAGAAAACATGAAAATAATACATCTGAATTAGTATTGTGGGAGACTGAGGTCAGGTGAATGATCAGGAAGTGGAGTAATATATTGAGTTGTGGATGAGTGGAACAAACTCCCGAGTACCGTCATAGAAGCTAAAACGTTGTGTAGTTTTAAAATAGGTTAGATAAATACATGAGTGGGTGTGGGTGGGTGTGAGTTGGACCTGACTAGCTTGTGCTACTAGGTCTTATGACGTGCTCCTTCCTTAAGTGGAAGTGACCTGACTATCTGTAGTTTACCTGGAGAGGGTTAACTCCAGGTAGTCAGGTCTAAGCCAGGGAGTGATGGACCTGCCTCGCATGGGTCAGTAGGCCTGCTGCAGTGTTCTTTTTTTATGTTCTTATATATAGCACTGCAACCCTACTGGCTCACGCTGTTTGAAGTTTTCGTTGTAAAGCCACTACCATACACAGCACTGCTAGAACCCAAATATTGAACGAAGACTCGTCTAACCCAGTCATCCTAGTCTCTCCCATCCCTTGTATGCAGCTGTAATTACCACAAAACAAGCAGCAAAGACATTACACGATAATCCACTGACTAAAGAAAGAGTAGATTTCGTTAAAAGTGTCAATAGGAGGAGAGCCAGGGCTTAACCAAACTGTTTGGAGATCATCCACTTGTGCGAGACTTAGGTATCGTTATTGCCGGAACCTCCTGCGCAGCGGGGTTTTTTTCAGTCGAATACAGTTGATTAAAACACTGGGGACAGTAGAAGAACCGGTGATGTAATTTTGAGGTTATCAGTCCCTTAACCCCATGCAATGTGATATTAATACTGGACATAAACATAGAATGTGATAATACTCAACGTAAACATAGAATGTGGTACTAATACTGGACATAAATATAGCTGAATTGCTAGAGTTTAGAAAAAAAATTAGGAACTTTTTTTTTTTAGAATGAAAAAGCTGCTCATTTACATTTGTTTTATTTTGATGTTACTGTATTATTTTTTTATCTCAGTTTAACGAGCTTAAGCTGTGTCTGCCCAATTTATTCTCTTGTTATAAATTCGTTATCTTTCGTTATCCAATTCCCAGAGTTTCAGTACTGAAGGGTTCCTGCAATTAGGAAAAAAAAATTCTGTGCTTTGTTAGGCTGTCATGATTGTTAGGTTGTCATGATTGTTAGGTTGTCATGATTGTTAGGTTGTCATGATTGTTAGGTTGTTATGATTGTTAGGTTGTCATGATTGTTAGGTTGTCATGCAGCTTACGATTGTTAGTGTGTCATGTACCTTATGATTGTTAGTGTCAAATAATTTTTACGTATTACGTATTAATCTGAATTATTTTGTTTTGGTATTAAATATTTATGTTATGGAGGATTTTGGATAAATTTGATATTCAAACACAATTGTTGACCCACCTCTAGCAGGTGGTTAACCTCCACTAACCAGCTGTCTCTCTCAGGCAAGTGGTTCACCTCGCGTCTCCGGCAGGTTGCTCACCTCGCTTACCAACTGTATGCGTCTCTCTGGCAGATGGTTCAACACCGCTGTTGGTGTGCCTCTGGCAGATGGTTCATCTCACTAACCAGCAGTGTGTCTCCTGCAGGTGGTTCATGCTGAGGGCAGCGATGAGTGGACGCTGGTGGTCCGCTACTCCCAGCTGAGGGACGCGGGAGTATACGAGTGCCAGATCAACACTGAACCTAAACTCTCCCGACACGTCAAGCTTAGAGTCCACGGTAAGTTTCTCGGTACACTGAACCCCATGTAAACACAGGAAGTCTTTATATTTTAAATCCCTCAGCTCAGGCTTAACACCCTTGCCAAGGTTACAAGCAGGTTCAGGGTTCAATACTTTATTATTAAGACTATCACTGCTAAAGGTGTGCCTGTATAGAATATGATTTTTAAAAATTACTTAAAGAAAAAGTATATGAGAGAGATAATCCTATAAGATATGATTATTGAATTATCATATATGAAAAGAATTATTAAGCAAGGTTATGATGGTGGTGATTGCAGTGGCTATGGTGGTTGTGATGGCATTGTTGGTGGGGGTAATGAGAGTAGTGATGGTGGATGGATGGTGCTGAGCCCTCTAGTGTTCTTGAACCCTCCCATGAGTCACTGACTTCACCAGTGTTGCACTGAGCCCTTTACTGAACTCTAGAGCGTTTCATTGAACCCTCCAGTAAATCAATAAATCCTCCAGTGTCACTGAATCCTCCAGAGAGTCAGTGAACCTTTTTATTGTGTCACTGAACTTTTCAGTGAAATTTGTAGAATATACATTTATATCATTTTTTTTTTAATAAACCGGCCGTCTCCAACCGAGGTAGGAAGAACCCAAAAAGAAGAAACACTTTCATCTTCATTCACTCCATCACTGTCTTGCCAGAGGTGCGTGTATACTACAGTTCAAAACTGCAAATATCCCCACCCCTCCCTTCAGAGTGCAGGCATTGTACTTCCACCTCCAGGACTCAAGTCCGGCTAACCGGTTTTTCCAAATCATTTCATAAATGTTACCTTGCTCACACTCCAACAGCACGTCAAGTCATATAATCCACTTGCTTCCACTCTAATACACTCACACACGCTTGTTGGGTGTCTAAGCCCCTCGCACACAAAACCTCCTTTACCTCATCCCTCCACTACAGATTCATACGCCCTCTAAGTCGTCCTATTTTGTTTCGTTCTCTCTAAATGTCCCAACCATCTCAACAGTCCCTCTTCGGCCCTCTGGATCATAATCACCAAGCTACGAATTCCCTACATAATATTCACACCGCTCATTGTACACTTCCACTGCCTCCATGCTTCACACCCGTATAAGAATGCTGGTACCACGATACTCTCATACATTCCACTTTTTGTTCCATGGATAACGTTCAATGTCTCCCCAGAGTCCTCAGGGCACCACTCAACTTCCTCCTTTCGTCAATTCTAAGGCTTACCTCGTCTTTCATAGACCCATCTGCTGACAAGTCCATTCCCAAAAATCTGAGCACATTTACTTCTTTCATACTCCCTCTAATCTGATATTCAATCTTTTATTACCTCTTATTTTTGTTACCCTTATTCACTTTTAATCTCCTTTACATATCCTCCCAAAGCCGTCCACCAACGTTTGCACTTCTCTTCAGAATCTCCCAAAAGCACAGTGTCATCAGCAAAAAAGTAACTGACTCCTAATATGTATCATATTTAACATAAAAGATACAATACCGTGACTGGAACAATACACAAATAACCCGCACGTAGAAGAGAGGAGCTTACGACGACGTTTCGGTCTGACTTGGACCATTTACAAAGTCACACTAACAAAAAGAAGGGAAGAAGGGAGTATAAATAGGCCAGCAGACAGGAACGGGAACAAGAGAGGAAGTGGTGGAGGTAGAAGTAGTAGCAGTAGTAGTGGAGTCAGTCATATACTAAGAAAGAGGAGCACTGCAAGTGGCCCACTGAGGGTAGGAGCAAGAACACAGAGGGGAGGATAATAAAGGACAAATACCCAAGGCAGAAGAAAAAAATACCAAAGGAGAAAGAAGACAGAGGAATGGGAAAGAGGGAGAAGGGAAAAAAAGAATCAGGTTAAGTCACGTGTGTTCTGAAGTTTTGAGCATTTAACAATGTAATGGGAAAGGAAAGCATCTACAGAGACAAAGCCACGACTAAGATTCATACAAGGAAAGTTGTGTATAAGGAAGGATTCAACCAGACGGCGATTGTGAAAGTTAGACGTAGGGTAGAGTTTTAGCAGAAGACCAATCAATAGGATGACTGATCTCTATGACAGAAAAGAGCATTATTGGTGTCGGCAAGACTAACAGTACTTTTGTGCTCCCTAAGTCTGTCAGAAAGAGATCGGCCAGTTTCTCCAAAGTACTGAAGAGGACAGGAGGAACAAGAAATAGAGTAGACACCAGGAGCATCTATAGAGGGAGGAGAGGTATGAACTAGATTAGTGCGAAGAGTGTTAGTCTTCTATGTGCGGGTTATTTGTGTATGTATCATATTTGTAGAATATGTATCATGTAAACATATAATGATTGTTACTCTCCCTTAAACTCTCCCTGCAGACCCCAGGCAGGTAGTGACTAAAGCCAAGGTGTTCGTGGCCAACAACACAGCCTCCACCAAGGACGGTACGTTCAAGTGTCTTCATTTTCTAAGCCAAATGTATTCTTTGCGAGAATATGTACTAATTTTTGTACTGGTATTTCTGGCTTAGTTTTTTACACATGTTTGTGTTCCTGTAGTGTTGCGACCCCGTACTCTCAGTATGTTATTGTTTTATTCTCGGTCCCTTCTGCTTTTTCGTGTTCAAATACATCTGTACTAAGTACTTAATACTTCAGTCCTCTGTCCTTTCCTCGTGGTGTTAAAGAACATGTGGACTGCTAACAGTTCTCATTAAATAAGACTATTATTATTTCATTTTGGAGAAGCATTCAACTCGTAATGGTCATCAAGCACCTGGGGAAAGGGTAGTAACCAGGGTAGTTCTGAAAAAGGTAAGTGTAGCTTCTATTCCTTGGTACAAAGTTCCATCACTAGAATCAAGGCACACTTTTGACGATTCAGACATACAGTGGACCTCCGCCTAACGAGCACCCGGAAATCGTACAATTATGTAAGTATAATATTGTAAGTGCTTGTGGAAGTGTATTTTTGGGGGTCTGAAATAGACTAACCTACGTGACATTATTTCTTAAGGAAGTAAATTCGTTCGGTAATGGCACTTGAGCAGCATTCTGGAACGAATTTTTCTCGTTAGGCGATGGTCCACTGTATTTGTGAATTACGACAGGCAGTGTATGTGCATGCCTCCAACGATGACCTGTGAAAATTCTACTCATTAAATACTGGTGTTTCACTCGTAGGAGGCCCCGAGTTGATACTCCCATAGTTGCAACTTTGTTTGTATATTATGTAGCAAACGATAACTCAGAGCCTCCTACTCGCAAGCGACCCCGAGTGCTTTCTGTTAACTTGTGCAAGTTAATATCAAGAGAAAGTTAACTTGTGCAAGTTCTAATGAACCAAATTTAATAATCAAACATGTTTTTTTGTGAAATAATTGATAAATGTGTCTTCTGATCACAAATAAATCAGTGTTTGACTTTATCTGGTAAAATAACCTTAATGATCTTTGTCTATAATATGAAGAACAAAAAGCCACAATACCGTGACTGGAACAATACACAAATAACCCGCATATAGAGAGAAAAGGCTTAGCACGACGTTTCGGTCCGAATTGGACGATTCACAAGTCTCGCACTTTTGACTGGTCCAAGTCGGACCGAAACGTCGTCAATGCTTTTTGTCTCTTTCTTTGTGTGGGTTGTTTGTGTAGTGTCTTTAATATCTGTGCCCTCAAGATCATCCTTAGAAATTTGGATGTTATGTACACTAACCTTACATAAAACTTACTGTACTTTTGTTAGAAGTTGCTCAATCATACTTATAGAAAAGTTTAGATTGATTTTGACCTGTGTTGATTCCAATTTGTTTTTTGAGAAAAGTGGAAAAAATTAACTACTGTTTTTCATGTCACCGTTTCTGAGTGTTGCATCTGATTGCTTCAACCTTTCCATGTTGCTAACTTGATAATGCAACCTCAGAGCGGCTTCAAACTTAATGTGCTTGTGTATTTTACATTCTTTCCGTCGGTCTTGTTGTAAGGTTTGAATTAGATTTGCTCTGTGTATGTCATAATTTCCCAATTCTATTAAAGAAATTTTGATATTAGTTTCCATGTGATATCTTGTGAAGGCCTCTTCTGATTAGATTCAAATCCTCAACGCAAATACTTAACTGCATTATCATCTTATGCCGCACTCTGCACTATTCCAGTCGCGTGCACTGTAACACAGAGGACTAGGATTATGCAATACCGGGTCCGTAATATTATCATTATTGTATACAGGAGGTGCTGAAGCTATAGGGGTCATATAACACCTGGGAAAAGTAAAACAATCAAGTTCGATCCAAGTAAGGGAAAAGTAGTTCTGATTCCTTAGATCAAGAGCTCTTCCCGGTATTAATGCCGGTGAAGGTGAGATCAGGTGCCACTCAGGAGTAAAGTAAATCAGGTGATTAACAGTTCCTGATATTGAGATTGCCTGTCACCGAGTAATGAGCAAACTTCACAGAAAGACTCACGAAATCGTAATGACACGATTGTAAACAAACCATACCACGGGCGGGGATAGAACCCGCGGTCAGAGAGGCATAAAACTCCAGACCGATGCGTTATTTTATACCATTTTCAACATAACTGTTAGACACTGCAACACAGCAGCATCTTGGTACAAAGGACATCTTAAACACTTCATCGCGTAACTACTAGTTATGAGTGAGAACTGTTGGATTCCAGATGGAGTTGCCTTCTTATTTCCACTAGTGAATCCCGTCCCCTACAACGTCTTCCAGATCTTCCACCTCACCTTCGACAGCACTGAAGACTCCGTTCTCATGCTTCAGGTTCACGTGGTTCCAGACCATGGAGCTGAACACTTCTCCAAGCTGAGGGACTGACCACCTCAAACAATATTTCTCCAAGGATGATTGACTGATTACATCATCTTTTCACTACTACACCTGCTGCCTCTGTATTTGACTGAAGAAGCCTACTGTGTAGGCGAAACATTTCAACACTGAAGATACCCAGCTGTTGCAAATATCTTAATCGTCTACCTTGGTGGGAGTTGGCCGGTGAGTTAATAAACTTAAACTGTCTCAGACTTACTGTCACAACTTGAGAACAAACAGGGATGGCAGTTAGTTAACCTTCTGTCTTGATTGCCAGTGGTCACAGTCCTTCGTGTGTCGGGTCACCACTTCTACTGTCTCATTGTGTTTCTTAAGGACAAAGCAGTGGGAAGTTAGTTGCTAGCAGTGTTCCTTGCACTGTGAGCAACATGCAGAGCTTTCTCCTATATTTTATCTTTCTTTCCTCTTAAAAACTAAAAAAAAAAGCTTTGCGTTTTTTTTGTGTGTATTTTTATTTTCTCATACAAAGATTAATTTTCTAATTCATCTCCTCTTCCTTCTACCACTTCTTCCTCACATCATCGCCTTCCTCGTCATTTTTCTTCTCCTTTCTTCTTTGTGTTTCGTGTTCTTGTCCTCTTCGTCACCATGACCACTATCAATATAGAAGAAAGTCCTATTTTCTTTTTTTATCACGTACTTTAAGATATGAAGTTTTGTCAGGGAAGGAGTTTGAAAATTACGATATAATATATACATGTCGTGCCAAATAGGTAAAACTTGCGGTTTTGGATTAAATAGCAACTATCTTCTTGCCGAATAAGGCAAGCAAAAATTTGTGTATGCAATAATTTCGCAAAAATCATTCTGAACCTAATGAAAAAAATATATTTCGTTGTGTTTATTATTAAATTATTGTAAACTTATCTAAAATATATTTAGTTGGATTAGGCTAAATTAAATTGCGCTTGTTATAATAAGGGTAATTAAGTTTTCTAAGGTTCTTTTGGTACAAAATTATTATTTTTTACATTAACATAAATTAAAAATATATCTTTAAGCGTATAAGAGAAAATTTAAGAAAGGACAATTTTACCTATTCGGCACGAGACACACGACACACACACACACACACACACACACACACACACACACACACACACACACACACACACACACACACACACACACACACACACACACACACACACACACACACACACACACACACACATACACACACAAAACACACACACATCACACACACACATACATACACACACACATACATACACACACACATACACACACACACACATACATACACACACACACACATACAACACACACACACACACACACACACACACACACATATATATATATATATATATATAAAGCACGTCCTCTCTTGATAAAGTTCATTGCGTGGGCGACCATGCAACGCATTTGTAACGTTTTCATGAATAAACATGTACAGTACTGGCTTTTTAACCAGTAGTTATATTACACTTCACGCTGTCACCCGACATCCACTACACCCATATGTTCATCCCCACACACTTTTCCACATCCCCCACACACTTTACACATCCCCCACACACTTTAACACAAGCAATAAGACTAGTCCCGGAGTTAAGGGGTATGTCCTACGAGGAGAGGATTAAGGAAAATCGACCTGACGACACTGGAGGACAAGAGGCATATGGACATGTTAACGACGTATAAAGTAATGAGAGGAATTGAGTAGGTGGACAGACAGAATGTTCCAGAATGTGAAGACTCGGATGAGTCACAGGGATGTTAGGAAGTATTTATTTAGTCATAGAGTTGTCAGGAAGTGGAATAGTCTGGAAAGGGATGTAGTGGAGGCAGGATTCATACATAGCTTTAAGAAGAGGTATGATAAAGCTCATGGAGCAGGGAGAGAGTGACCTAGTAGCAACCAATGATGAGGCGGGACCAGAAGCTAAGACTCGACCCCTGCAACCACAATTAGACGAGTACCGCCCCACACACACTTCACCACTGTCCCCCTCATTCATCTCCCTCCCCGTCTCCAGTCATCTGGAGAAGACTGGAGTTGCACCAGCTCATCAATGGAGCAGTGATGAAATTGCTGGTAACCTTATCAGCGGAGCCTCTTAGTGTCTTGTTCAGCCATCACAAGATGCAATAGCCTTCCCGGAACTCCCGTTAATCATACCATCTTTTCTCAGGTTTGACTCCTTGAAGGAGGTCACAGCCAAGTGCCTGACATTCTAGCAAAGCGATTTGAGTTCTTGGAACACTTCAAACCAGAAGCCAATTATCGTGTGCAAGGAAAGTTTGTATCGCTTTTCATTGGTACTTTACTATTTGGCATATTCGGCACAAGGCAATGTGTAGGCTCCGTCCTCTGTATACTCATCGAACCCGAGTTTGACCAGTGATGTTAATGGTTATTTATATAGGTAAGGTGAAGGTTCGATCCTCTGTCCACTCATCGATTCTGAAGGTGACCAGTCAGGTTAATGGTAATTTATATAGGCAAGGTGAAGGCTCGATCCTCCCTCCACTCATCGATCCCGAATTTGCATAGTTAACATATCAGCTTGTTATTGAAAGTAAAATCACAGCCAAAAGTAGGATTTTGCATTACATATTTTCTTCCATTTTTACATTTTTTTTTATTTTTAGGGTTTAAAATAAACCGATGTTGATGCTCCTTTACCATAGTTTTCAAAGGGGTAGACGGGTAAGCCAGGGAAAGGTCTCGGTCAGATAACCGAAAGCTCCAGTGGCAGGTCATTATATAACTGTGACCTGCGTCAGGTGACACTTGTCCTGTTTCCTGACAAACCTTACCTAACCTTGATGTTTCTTGTGTATATGAAATTCATGTGAAATCTGTAATAAATCCCGTTGAAAAGTGTCGAAATTTAATGGAACTGTTAGATATGCTCAAGAAAATTTAGTAGTTTAAGTGTGCCGGTTCCCACCGAGGCAGGGTAACTTAAGAGTGGAAACACATTCACCATCATTCATTCAGTTGCTGTCTTGCCAGAAGTGAGTTCACATCACAGTATAGATATACCTCCGAATTTTATATATACTCCCTCTCTCCTTTTTGTTAGTGTGACTTTGTAAATGGTCCAAGTCGGACCGAAACGTCGTCGTAAGCTCCTCTCTTCTATGTCCGGGTTATTTGTGTATTGTGTAACATATACACACATTCTTTAGATTGCAGTCACTTCGTTTCCCACCTCCAGGACTCATGTCTGGCTAATTTTTCCCTGAACCTCTTCATAAATATTAGCTTGCTCACACTCCAACAGCATGTCAAGTCATAAAAATCCTTGTCTCGACTCACTCCGATGTAACGTCCTCACACAAGCCTGTTGGATGTTCAAAACTCGAGTACTCAAAACCTCCCTTACCCACCTCCCTCCAACCATTCCTGGGTTGATCCATAACCCCTCCTCTCTACCCCACATAATTATACCCTCTGCTCCATCCTCTCTAACTTATCAAACCACCTCAACATCTCAGCTCTCTCAATAATACTTCTGGTGACCCCTCTATCACCTAATCTCCACACTCTTTCTGCATGATATTCACACTATACATCGCCCCTCAAAAATAACACCTCAACGGCTCCTCGCTGCAGTGCTCATATCCCATCTTGCAAGAAAATATAAGAGTATTGATATTACCAGACTTTGGTACATTCCTCCTTTTGACTATGTGGATGAAGTTCTTTTGCTCCAAAGATGCCTCAACCCAGCACCCACTTTTTATGGTTCACCTCGCCTTTTGCAGACCCATCCGCCAAGTCCGCTCCCAAATATCTGAATACATTTACTTCCTCAATACTTCTTCCCTCCAATCTGAAATTCAGTTTTTCATTTCCTAAGATTTTTGTTACACTCATCTCCTTCCTGTTTCCAATATTCACTTTTCAGTTTCACTTCATGTACAGCCACATCAGTAAATATGTTAACCATGGCGACATCACATGCCTCATTATCCGCCATGAAACTCTTTGCTGATTTTATTAACCAACTACTATTCCACATATTTACATCATCTACCAGAATGCTCTCCTATCTACCCTATCAAATACCTTTTCTTAATCCATAAATGCGACAGAATTCCTTTCCCGTACCAAGTATTGTTTAGTCATGTGCTTCAGTGTAAAAAATTATCTACGCATCCCTTACCCTTGGTAAATCCTCCTTATTCCTGTGCAATCCTACTGTCTTATTTTGAATTATTTTGATAATAATTCTGCCAAATACTACCCAGTATGCTCGACAGGCTTATGGCACTATAATTCTTGCAGTCTCTGTTGTCCCCTCTTCCTTTATTCAGAGGGATTATTCATGCTTTCTGCTAATCCTTAGGTACCTTCCTGTTATGCATATATTGAACAAAACTATATTTCCACATGTTTTTAATACCTCTTTATTTTTCCCATCTGTATAACCTTCCTTCATTATGTCCACTGCCTCAGGCTGCCCATCCCCAGAACCTCCCTCCCTCACACACTCAGTATGGAATCCCTATATGAGGAAGCATCTTAAACTGGAGAAAGTCTAACAACACTAGTTTCTGAGCTAAGGGGTATGAGCTACAAGAAAAGGCTAAAGGAATTTAATGTAATGACCATGGAGGACAAAGGGACCAGGGAAGACATGATAATAACGTAGAAAATACTCTGATGAATTGATAGGCTAGACAGGCTGTTAGAGAAGCGGGAAAAAGGTACTAGGGGACGGGACGCTTGGGAGTATTTCTTTAGTCTCAGGGTGGTCGGGAAGTGGAGTAACCTCGACGAAGTGGTGGAGACACACACTATACACAGTTTTAGGAATAGGGACGATAGGGACTACGAGGCTGGGAGAGTTAATCTGGCAAGCGACGGGGTCAGGATCTTGGCCCCGGCAACTAAATAAATGTTGGTTTTTACATACAGGCGAGTACGTACATACACACACAAACACAGGTAGGGCCAGGAGCTGCTACTCGACTTAGGAGTAAAGGTCAACCTGATAAATAAAGATAAATCACAAAGAAACAATTTAAATAGATGGTCTACCTGGATGGGTTCTCGAAAGCATCATTGAAAAAATCATCAAAACTTTGACAAGATTAAAAATAAATCACGAAACCCTTCAACACCATGTTGATTGCACCTTTCCATCATGGAGTAGCCCAATAACTAAATAAAATCACCATTTCCGACAAATTCGGAAATGTTCTAAAAACTCGCACTAGTCCAATATCTCCGGAAGTACCAGGAGTCAACAACGTCCCTTGCTGTTACTGGGAATTACAGTACATAGGCTAGACCGGACGCTGTCGTAAACGACTAGGTGAACACAAACGATCGGTCAGGGATGGCATCTGTCCGTGTTAGTCTTTCAGTACAAGGACTGGTGGAGGGTCTATCCTCTGTCTGCCAACCCAGGACAGAAACACTACACTCGCAGCGTAGAGATAGATCTATCTGTTGACTTGGTCTGTTGACTTGGTCTGGTGACTTGGTCTGTTGACTTGGTCTGGTGACTTGGTCTGGTGACTTGGTCTGGTGACTTGGTCTGTTGACTTGGTCGTCTTACATGTTACCAAAACATCTTAGAATTATTTTTATTTTTATATTTAAAAGCGCTAAACTAGTAGGCGTCAAATTTTGTACGTTTCTGTACACTTCCACGTTTATCCATTTTTGCAAACTTGTACATTTGTTATGCTTTATTTTTTTACACTTGATGACACTCACCTTTTCTCAATTCGTAAAAACATTCTTTTTCGTTTCTATACCTTAATTAACAATGTTAACGTTGAGTTATTTCCACAAACATTTCGACTTTAACATTTTTTTAACCTTCTGAACTTTCTCCAGTTCCACAAACGTGGTGACTGAATCTCGTGCAGGGTCACGCTTGCAAGCTCGTGCAGGGTCACGCTTGCAAGCTCGTGCAGGGTCACGCTTGCAAGCTCGTGCAGGGTCACGCTTGCAAGCTCGTGCAGGGTCACGCTTGCAAGCTCCATGATTTTGGAGTACTAGCGAGCGAACATTCAGGTATGGAAAAGTGACAGTAACATAGTGAATAGACGTCGTGTCGTTTGTGAAATAATCTGCAAGGATTATAAACGTACTTTCGGTAAATAAGTTGTAAATCATATTGTTATTGCCAACTTGAGCTCCTTCAAACCCTGTGTCATTATTCAAGTCATTCAAGGTAATTGTGTTTACTAAAATACGAAATTTAAATGCAGAACAAATAAGGAAGCCTAAAGTAAAATGAGGGTTATGAGTGAAGGTCTAACCCAGTTAGATAAATTAGCGTAGTGTTAGAAAATGCTTGGAAAATTTCTACCCAGGCGAGGGAATGGTCGCTTGGGTTTGAGAATGAAATGCCTTGTGTGGGCCAGTAGGCCCGCTGCAGTGTTCCTCCTTTCTTATGTGCTTATGATCTAAGTTATAAACAAAGAGGTTAGAGCAGTATAATCCGTGTGCAACAAGAATTTGTTTATAAGTCAAATCGAATAATCCAATTTCCTTACTGTCTGGCATTCACATGAATAAAATCCTCCTTGATCTAAAAACACTGAACATTACCTTCCGTTCCTTGGATCGAACACGATTGTCTCCCATTAACCCCATGACCAATATGATCCCTACAGCTTTAGCTATTCCCCATGGAAAATGAAGCAGCATAATTATTTTAGAGAAATGTAACCTAAACATGAAAATATATATAACTCAACATGAAATTGTCTTTACACAGCGTGTATATATTCTGATAAAAATCATTGCCGTGTGTTTAATGAGAGTAATAGTGGATGTTTAGTACAGGTGGAGGGATGTTTGTAACGGCTGATGCATTTTTAGAGTTTTCTTTAATCCCAATACTCCCACATTTGGGATTCAAGTATTTTTGATTGGTAGTATATAGGTGACTTGCAACCTTAATGACTGTAGAGTTTTTTAACCTAAGTACCAGTTCTCTTTAGGATAACTGTAGTGGTATCAGTATCCTATCCTAGGATTCACTGATTATTTGTAACTTAGATGTAGAACCTAGCTGGGGTATCCTAACTGATGCCTATCCACTGAATGGGTTATCACCTGATTACGACTCGTAGTACAAGACACTGAGTTAGTTTAGTAAGTTTATTCAGGTATACATAAATAATCATACATAGCAACATGTGTGTAGATTACCCAGGATAACCCAAGAAAGTCAGTGACTTATTTCCATTGACTAATAAATCCCCATCACAAAAGGGGCGAAATGGGTTTTTATAGTTTAATAGCCTCAATTACCCTCAGTCAGCCTGCCCCACAATACCCTGACAGCGTGCAGGACAGGCATCACAGCCTGCCGTGTAGGCCAACACATCCCACGTCAAGCCTACCACCATAGAGTAAGAAAAATAAAAAAATATAGGCGATGGGAAATTAAAAAATATAATCAGAAAAATAAGTTGACATTTAAACTACCAAAGAGACAATTTTTTTCAACAATAGTTAGTACTGAACAAAGACAGATGTAATAAGCAAGTAGAGATTTTCTCTTCTGTATAAACTACATAAGAATTAAACAGCTAAAACGATATAATGTTGACTGTATCTCAGCTGTAAACTGGAAGTGCTGTTTAAGAGGCAGGTGTAATTAGGTGAGTACAAATAGGAAGAACCTATGTATGTCTGGCGCTCAAAAACGGGGATAGAGCCTCCATGGGTTTAGCGCTTAACATGATTTTTTTTAATTAAAAAAAAAATACATGGCACTTGTGGAAGAATGCGAACATATTCCATGTCAGTGATAATAGTAAACGTACAGTTGGGGCAGCTGGGGCAGCTGGGGCAGCTGGGGCAGGTCAGTGCTCGTGGATTTACGTGGACGATGAACCAATGTGGACAAAGGTAATTTATTTCATTAAAGCCTCACTGAACGGAGGGTTCGAACGCATGGCAAGAGCCAGTCTTAAATATATCAGGCCAGTGTGTTGTCCACTGTACCATGTCACCACTGGTCTGTTTTAGGACTGGCATACCATGGTTCGGACACTCAATTCGGTTATTTAGTTTTTTTTCAAGAGTGTCCTTACGATTTTGTGAGTCATTTAAGTCATTTTCCAAAATAGCCAGCTAAATTTTTTTGAGTCTCTCATGTCTACGAAGAACAGGAAATAAATCTTCAAAAAGAAACCACCAATAAGAAAAGAGGAAAAATCTAAGTTCATGAAGACAAACGAACAACACCATGACACTGAAAGGTGTCCAGGGATAGATCCCGGCATGGATAGAAACATTGAGCAAGTTTCCTTACACCAGCTGTCCCTGAGGAACACAATGCCCAGCCCTTCAAGGGCAGGGTAGGTGCCTGAGCCAGAGCTTGCTACCATCTGCAGCTCACAAGACTGTCCTTCCCGTTAGCCCCCTGGAGCGGGGAAGATGGCAGACCAGAGAGGCCTAGCTTCTCCCTACGAGTCCCATGAGGGCGGGGAATGTGGCTATGCTTGGGGACAGTTGGTCCCAATGATGAGGAGGTACTTGTACCTCCTCCCATGGCAGACATTACTCCCGAGAAAGGGAGGCAAGGCCGGGCCACCACTTGGTAAAGGCCCGGGCCGGGAGAGTACCGGCGAATCAAGACGCTGTCCCTGTTCACCTAGCAGTAAATAGGTACCTGGGTGTTATTCGACTGTTGTGGGTCTCATCCTGAGGGTGGAAGTATACCTTAAATAGGGCTGGGCTTTGAAATAAGCTGAGGTAGGATAACAGCTCTTAGGCTGAAAAAAATATGTAAAAAATATTTTACCATAATTTTCAAATAAACTGAAAATTATATTTTAAAATTAGTCATAGTCACCACTCAAGGTTACCTGAAGATTATTTTTGGCCTCCACTACACTAGGCTTACCAGTTGCTCACCTGATTGACCAAGCTGTTGGTGTTAGACGCACGCTCTTTAAAATATACCCTACAGTACGGCAGATCAGGAAATTACATTGGGAACCTATCAAAGTTCCATTCTGAACACAGCTTGGGGGGTCTACTGGTAATTCCCCTTATTCATAAGAACTGATTTTGGTGTGAAGATTTGGGACTAATCTTTCTTCAATTTTTCAAGGTGAAGTTCATGATATTTCTCGTCTACCTTCCAAGCTGTACACCTCAAAGGCCTTAAAGACCTCCCAGTATTTAGGTCCTCGACAGAATTTATACGGGTAGCGAAGGATTTCTGAATATTCCCTACACAATCTGAAATTTTGTTTGTCATAATAGAAGTTTTTGGTATACAACAATATGCCAGCCCAGACAGAAAAATTGGCCTAGATTGTCATTGGTTCTACATTTCTCGTTTTGAAGGTTTTAGTTAAAAAAAATTCTTGTAGCTGTGATGATAACATTGTGATCACTTAGTGATCTCTTCAGACATTATTAATCCTACGTCTCTCGCATTAAATTTTCGCTCGACTGAATCGAATTTGTTTTATGTTTCATTCCAGTTTTTTTTATTTCCTCAGTTTCTCAATCGCGGGATAACTAAAATGTGTCCTTACGAAACATATTTTGAGTGACCCATAAGAACAATTAGTTTATATCACAGTAGAAACTTTTTACTATTAATCTCGGAGTTCTGAATGTTAGGAAGGTAAATACCCATCTGCCCACTCTTCCAGTTATTTCATTTGCCCTCATTATATGCGTTATTACACCATGGTCGCACTTGCCGAAGGCTTTTTGCAGAGTCTATGTGCACTACGTTTTAATTTTTCTAAGACATGTAATGGTCTAGCAATTGCTAGAGGCCTGAGCGACCTGCTGCAATCCTATGCTGCCCTGGCTTGTGCAGTTGCTGCCATTCCAAATGGTAAGCAACAATGCTTCTTATAACTCTTACAGAGATTTGATAATGTGGGACGTCAGATTTCTTGGTCTATCTTTTTGCGATTACTTTTCTGCCACCATTGTGCTAATATTGGATTTCGATTTTGTTGCCTAAGCCGCTACTTTATTGTGCATCCATATCTATCCTTTGGAAACTAGTGTAAGAACATATGGATACACAAAAGCCTAGGAACTAGTCCCCAGAAGAAATAACAGATGTATATCTAGATATATATTTAAGTTTGTTTCTTTTGTTGTCAGCACATTTAGGATATTTGAACCTTTGTGGCGAATGTCTGTCAGTAGTTTATAATGACTGCGGGATAATTTGCCCAGACTCCGTCACCATAGAATATTTAAAGCACGAGATAGTGGTTTCTTGCCTTTCTTAATGAATATTGAGTTGTATTAGTCAGGGCCTGAAGCAGAGTGCATGGCTTCAGAGTGCCGTTAGGGTTATGTTAAAAATTAGGTGAATCTCCTGTGTGAATATAATGGTCAAAGATATTTTCAAGTCTGGTCGGTTTAGGAATTTGCTGGCTGAAGGCGAATTAATTAAGATCTTCATAGTTCGCTTGGGTGAGACTCTTCGGCCTATAATTTCATTATCTACATTCTTCCATTTCAGATATCTTAAGCTGAAGTCACCAAGCAACAGGACATTAATGTCTCCACTTCAAAGATTTTCAATATTCGGCTTCCATTAGCAGATCTTTGAACTGTTGGAAAGTTGTTCATTGTGGTTTTTATCAAACTACAATAGATTCTGATTATCAATTTCACTGCCAAGACTTAAACAATTGCAATTTCCATCTCAGTACAGTAATAAGAATAATGTGGTTCACTGTATCGTAGCTCAAATAAATGTTTCTAATATTTGCTCTGTATTTTTGGTACTATGATAGTAGAACATTTTTCATATATATTTTTTGACATACTGTAGTCTAGAGTAGCGTTTCGACATTTAAGTAAGGAGTCACTTAAGCCACTGTACATTGTGTACGTCAGGGCCATATTAGAGTATGCAGCACCAGTATGGAACCCACACCTGGTCAAACATGTCAAGAAATTATAGAAAGTGCAAAGGTGAGGGGGCTCTTGATCTAGGGAACTGGATCTGTGCTCCAGTTCCCTGAACTGAGCCTGAATGCCTTCCATCCCTCCCCACAGGAGCTGTATAATCTCAACGGGTTTATAATACTGTAGTATAGACCCAGTGGCTAACGCGTCGGTCTGGAGTTTTACGGCTCACCGCGGGTTCAATCCCCGCCCGTACCGCGGTTTGACTGTAGTAAAGTACAAACACACGGATATTGACGTCGCAACACTCCTGTGAGAGTGGAGATATTTTAATATGTAATAATTACGTCCATATCCAGACTATTTTCGTCCAGAACAGCTGTACATGGATAGATGAGTGTCACCAAGGTAGATATTAGTAATTGATAATATGCCAAATCAGATTTAGATCAAGTTAGTGATCACCAGATTTTGGTTAAGAAAAGTCATTATGATATTGCATACACGTTATGGTAAAGCATATACAGCAAATAAAAGCATCATTTACAAATATAAAACAAATATTCAACTTAAATTTCCTTCCAAATACAAATAAAATGCAAATTAAGAGTTTTCTGTATTTTGAAATGGAAATGAAAGTATAACCACACATTTCCCTCCCTTAGTGGTGAGCTGGAGTGAGATGATTGGGCAGGGAAAAGGTAACAAGTTGGCTGGGTGGATTTAAACCAGTGTGAAAATGATAAACAAGATGGTGGTGAGTAGTTGGATGGATGGATTTAAATCAGTGTGAAAATGTTAAACAAGATGGTGGTGAGTAGTTGGATGGGTGGATTTAAATCAGTGTGAAAATGTTAAACAAGATGGTGGTGAGTAGTTGGATGGGTGGATTTAAATCAGTGTGAAAATGATAAACAAGATGGTGGTGAGTAGTTGGATGGGTGGATTTAAATCAGTGTGAAAATGATAAACAAGATGGTGGTGAGTAGTTGGATGGGTGGATTTAAACCAGTGTGAAAATGATAAACAAGATGGTGGTGAGTAGTTGGATGGGTGGATTAAAATCAGTGTGAAAATGTTAAACAAGATGGTTATGGAAGTGGAAGCAAACAATTGGACGAGTGAGCATGGGTATTGATGCGATCCCAGTGTTTACCTTTGAGATCGACATGCATATACCTTCGTCTGTCAGGAACTTGCTGCTACTAGAATGGGAGGATGGAAGAGAAGCGATGGTAATTGAGAGTTTGCACTGAAACTGAACCTTATTTCTTTAAGGACCCCATGGAAATTACCAGTGGAAGCAAGCACCGCAGCTCTGTGTGCATGTATCAAGTGATTAGGAAGCGCCGCTGTGAGGTCCTACTACTGGTTCCTGTCTTGACTGTCCAGTGTCTGTCAGCAGTACAGAACCTGCTCGCTCTACCGACACAGGAATTCTCTTTCAGTAGTCCTAGCCTGCTACATAGGAATTAGGAGTCTTCAGAGACTGAAGTTCTAAGATTTTTCACATAATATGAGCTTCTGGATTGTCCCCTTAAACTAGCATGGAATTGTTAAATGAAAGAGAGGTGTAGATTATATATCATTTAACTCTTAACCCAAGAGTCATTTGTGCAGATGTAGTGGGCAGATTCCATCGTCATCTCTCTGATCCGCCAGGCTTGCGGAAGTCTTCGTATTTACAGGAGTAATAAATATTGTAAATAAAACATGTTTGGGTACAGTAAAGCGTTGGAGCACACGCCTCGTCTCTACAGCTGCCGGAGAGGATATTATCTTACAACTGTCCTTCCACAGGTAACCTGCGAGTGGAGATCCTAGGACCCCGAGAACTGTACATTGAGGAGGGCTCCTCTCTCAGCCTCACCTGTCTTGTAACGTCACTACGGGGTCCCTCAGCTCTGGTCTACTGGTACCACGACACCAGTCTCATCGACTACAACTCTCCCAGGGGCGGCGTCAACCTTAAGGTGGGTGCCTGTGTCAATGTGTGTCTGTCAACTCCAGTACTCGCAAGGGTATTGTCCAGTAGGTGGTCTCTGATAAATGGTTTAGAAAACTGACAAGTGTCTCATTTTTCAATTTACTTTAGCTAAATGAAACCCAGTGGACTTATTGGCGTTTGAGAATAAAAAAATCTTGAATTCTTATGCCCGAAGCTAGAAATCCTGGAATATAAGTTCTTTGGATTATATTAAATCCCCAGCTGAGGGACTGACTACCTCAAATACTATTTCCCCACGGATGATGGACTGATTACATCATCATCATTTCACTAATACACATGCTGCCTCTGTATTTGACTGAAGAAGCCTACTGTGAAGGGAGACTCAACAAAAAGATACCCAACTCAGTAAACCATTAGTCTTGTTATTAAATCATTCCAAACACTCATCTTGCAGACATTATCAAAGACAGCCATGATGATACATATTTATAAAATGGAAAATATAGCCGCAGCTTCGTATTTCTGGTCTCAGGAGCTTGGCCTCAACAGTGGGCAAGTTATAGAGTTAAGCAATATAAGCTTTTTCGAGATCACCTCCATGAACATGCTTAAGAGAATAAGATGGTTTAAAAATAATTAGAATTCTTTTGGATATTTTACAAGTTGTCTATTTTACATGTTTGTAATTAAAATTAATTACTACTGTGAATAAGACTGAGCAATTATGAGAAGAGTTTTCACGAAGTAAGAACAGTACTTGATAAAAAAAAATCACTAAGGAAATAAAATTTACCAAAACAGCAGTAATATGGTTAGTAGTATTAATAAAGTCTGCAGTTAACTTAGACAAATGTTACGATGAGAAAACACGAAGTTTACAGCAGCGATCTATGGTTTCACGTCATTCACTTGTATATCAAAACAGTATAAATATTATTTCAGGAGACGTAAGAGTGATGTTTAAAATCTACAGCAGTTTATGGCGATCACCAATATCTCGAAGTCTGTATAAGTTGTACCATGCACTTGTAGAAATAAATATTATTAATAATAGTTAGTTTAATATCTTTATTATGCAGCCCATACCCATCAGGTGGGCGGTAGTCAAAAGATTACAGAGGTACATAATGGGTCCAGAGACTGGGCCCCAAAGTTTTGATAGCTGAACAAGTTACAAAGGCAATGAATCATGTAAGTAAATTTACTTACTTACGTATTATTAATATTAATATTATTACGTATTATTAATATTATTAATTAGTATTATTAAGCCAGAGAATAAAACCTCCATCACTCGCTGTGTTGAATGGGTCCCACTTGTTCAATGCTTTATATTGGATAAATAGGCGTCTGATTTCCCCACATTCTTCATTTCCCCACTGCCTACATTGCGAAGGTTTTAAGACAGTCAATACGCCAAGAGGCTACATGTCTCCGCAGACTGTTCTTGATGCACTGGAGGCTTGCAGAATGTTTAAATGTGTTAGGTTGACCAAATAACATTTTTATTTTGTCAGTATTTTTTTCAGATTATTGAATAGTTTAAAAACTTTTAACTAATTACTTCCCCCCCCCAAAAAAAAAAAAGCCTAGTGTATCTATAAAAAGCTACAGATATTGAAGTTTTTGTTTACTTTTTGATTATACGAGTTTTTTTCAGGTAGAGACCCACAGTAGTAAACATCTAAAACTCGTTAATAAATTTTATCACTATGATTGATAAATACGCACGACACAAAATTGTTTTGTAATCGAATGTCGCAGCTCCGTATTCAGAAACTGAGAATTTGCATATTTGATCATAGCATACTAGGCAGAGATTCATTATAGTTGCTACATTTTGTATACGTTTTATTTTATTCACGGCGATGAGCTATGCCCTTAGGGATCATACAGCTCAACTCTGATCCTAGGAAAAGAAGGGTGATTCCTTGGATCAAGAGTCCTTCACCAGCATTAAGGTAACTTTGTTGAAGTGAGATTTGCTGGAGGATAGATCGTGTGCTGGCGAGGCTTTTAAGAAGAAATATTAGTATATTGCTTCGTAGGGTCAGACTGAGTATTTCTCAAGAATGAAAATCTCTGAACTTGTCGGTTCAGAGAACCGACAAGTTGATAAATTAGACACATGTACAGCACTTAATGAAGATACCCAAGTGTTGCACATGCGTCTAATTTATCAATAAAAGTTTACTTTATTTATGACATACCCAACTGGATGATTAGTTGATGAATAAGACGCACTTGCAACAAGAGGGTATCATTATTGCCGTTAATAAAAATAAGACACGTGCAACATGTGTCTTATTTATTAACTTGTCAGTATTGTATGTCATCTATAATTATCGATGGCATGCAAGCACTCAATCACTCAAAGATGATGAGTGCTTGAGTGGGGGGTTCTCGAGAGGCGAGTTCTGTTACGCAACTCCAGCGTCAACTCGAGTACCTGGTCACCCTAGTTCCTGCGTCTCTTCCTATAAATTGCTACTTCACACCACTGTGAATGTGTATATATGAAAATTGTCTGATAATTTGCTCGTGCGCTTGGATCCACTGGCTGTGGGGGTGAGGACGTTACTACAGCGCCAAGCTTAGATCCACTGGCTGTGGGGGTGAGCACGTTACTACACCGCCAAGCTTAGATCCACTGGCTGTGGGGGTGAGCACGTTACTACACCGCCAAGCTTAGATCCACTGGCTGTGGGGGTGAGGACGTTACTACAGCGCCAAGCTTAGATCCACTGGCTGTGGGGGTGAGGACGTTACTACACCGCCAAGCTTGGATCCACTGGCTGTGGGGGTGAGGACGTTACTACACCGCCAAGCTTGGATCCACTGGCTGTGGGGGTGAGCACGTTACTACACCACCAAGCTTGGATCCACTGGCTGTGGGGGTGAGCACGTTACTACACCGCCAAGCTTGGATCCACTGGCTGTGGGGGTGAGGACGTTACTACACCGCCAAGCTTAGATCCACTGGCTGTGGGGGTGAGCACGTTACTACACCACCAAGCTTGGATCCACTGGCTGTGGGGGTGAGGACGTTACTACACCGCCAAGCTTAGATCCACTGGCTGTGGGGGTGAGGACGTTACTACACCGCCAAGCTTAGATCCACTGGCTGTGGGGGTGAGGACGTTACTACACCGCCAAGCTTAGATCCACTGGCTGTGGGGTGAGGACGTTACTACACCGCCAAGCTTAGATCCACTGGCTGTGGGGTGAGGACGTTACTACACCGCCAAGCTTAGATCCACTGGCTGTGGGGGTGAGGACGTTACTACACCGCCAAGCTTGGATCCACTGGCTGTGGGGGTGAGGACGTTACTACACCGTTAAGCTTAGATCCACTGGCTGTGGGGATGAGGACGTTACTACACCGCCAAGCTTAGATCCACTGGCTGTGGGGGTGAGGACGTTACTACACCGCCAAGCTTAGATCTACTGGCTGTGGGGTGAGGACGTTACTACACCGCCAAGCTTAGATCCACTGGCTGTGGGGTGAGGACGTTACTACACCGCCAAGCTTAGATCCACTGGCTGTGGGGATGAGGACGTTACTACACCGCCAAGCTTAGATCCACTGGCTGTGGGGATGAGGACGTTACTACACCACCAAGCTTAGATCCACTGGCTGTGGGGGTGAGGACGTTACTACACCGCCAAGCTTAGATCCACTGGCTGTGGGGATGAGGACGTTACTACACCGCCAAGCTTAGATCCACTGGCTGTGGGGATGAGGACGTTACTACACCACCAAGCTTGGATCCACTGGCTGTGGGGGTGAGCACGTTACTACACCACCAAGCTTAGATCCACTGGCTGTGGGGGTGAGCACGTTACTACACCGCCAAGCTTAGATCCACTGGCTGTGGGGTGAGGACGTTACTACACCACCAAGCTTGGATCCACTGGCTGTGGGGGTGAGCACGTTACTACACCACCAAGCTTAGATCCACTGGCTGTGGGGGTGAGCACGTTACTACGCCGCCAAGCTTAGATCCACTATCTGTGGGGGTGAGGACGTTACTACACCGCCAAGCTTAGATCCACTGGCTGTGGGGGTGAGCACGTTACTACGCCGCCAAGCTTAGATCCACTGGCTGTGGGGGTGAGGACGTTACTACACCGCCAAGCTTAGATCCACTGGCTGTGGGGTGAGCACGTTACTACACCGCCAAGCTTAGATCCACTGGCTGTGGGGTGAGCACGTTACTACGCCGCCGCTTAGATCCACTGGCTGTGGGGGTGAGGACGTTACTACACCGCCAAGCTTAGATCCACTGGCTGTGGGGGTGAGCACGTTACTACACCGCCAAGCTTAGATCCACTGGCTGTGGGGGTGAGGACGTTACTACAGCGCCAAGATCGTTAAATAAAGTGTGGAAATAATCACTTATATACTACATTCAAGACTTTTATTAAAGGAAATGTTTTGCCACGACATTAATGTCCTGATCTATACATAAATGTCTTTTTCCACATTTTGTCGGTATGACCAGAATATTTCTCCGCTGAACCTTTACTGGGGCGAAGGGCTCTTGATCCAGAGATTGGAGCTACCCTCCATTTCCCAAGATAAAATACGATAGTCTCCCTTTTCACCAGTGGCTTCATGATTCTTACGCGCTTAATGTTTACTTACGAATATAATAAAACGATGTAAAGTCAGTTGGTGAGCGACTAGAAAAAGGTAGCCCTGTATTGCATAAGCCCAGTACCCCAATACACGCGAAAGGAATAGTTCAGAGTGCGGCATTAGTTTCTTGTCGAGTTAAATAAGTGAAGATTTTGAGCAAATCAGAAGAGGAATTCACATGTAATGATATTGGAACTAATATCCCAATTTCTTTAGAAAAAATGGCAAATTGCGAGATACACATCCCATTTCTGATTAAAAATTTCCACTATGGCACTCCAGCTTTGCAGCTAAACGGAAGAGGAATTCTCTTGCTATCTAAAGACACCAATATCCTAAAATACACAAGCATATTAAACTTGCAGTATCAAGTTCTCGCGCTGATGGAGTGAAGCTAATCAGATGCTTCACCCAAAAATTATCGTCGCATGAAAAGCAGAATTTTAATTTTAACAATTTCTCCCCCCCCCACCTCTCAAAAAAAATCAAAATGGGACCTTTACCGACCAAAATCAAACCAAGCTTTTCTCTAATTAAGGCTGATTAGTTTGAGGGGACGCACCCTTGATGGCATTCACATATAGGCGTATAAACTAACATTATTTTGATTTAACCTAAGATGACCCAAAAAAGTCAAACAATGTGACCCATTTCTGATCAGAAGAGACATTTTGCATTTGTTTCAAAGAAACAAATTTGATTAATGAATTTGACGCACTGAACTTACCCATCCTAAAACCAAGATAAAACTTTCTATGAGGAAAACACATCAGCACTAAAAGTTTTAAGGTGACCAGATGAAGTCTACACTTAGATTTTTCCCCCATCCCCCATCCAAAAAAAATGCACCTACTGCCCAAGAAAAACTTCATATATTTCAAAAGATACATCGGCCATAAAAGATCGATGCCGTTCACAATTATTGTTTTTAACCTGGGGAGAGGCGCCTGTGGAAAGGAAGGCATTCAAAAATCGATCCAGACGAACTTTTTTCTAAGTGGGACACAAGAGTGTTAAATTTCGAAGTAGAAGTACTTTTTTTTTAATGTGGAAACTGATTTCAGGAATAGTCGGAACAAAAGTAAGCAGAGATATACCTTTAACTTTTATATACCTTTAAAGTGTTCCAAGACTTTTTTACGGAACCCGGCCATGAGTTTTTATCTCCAAAACATAATCCTGGAATACAAAAAGCTTCCTCTTTGTATTAAATTAAATCCCAGAAATCCATGAATATAGAAATAAGTTTCGCATGATAGACAAGGCGGCGAGAAGAAACTTTGCATTGTTACTGGACTGTGTGGATACCAATTTAGTAAATATTTCTGCAACTTCTCAGCAGTCCTTTGTTTACAAATGTCAACACCAGTTTGCATTTGTAAATGCAGTTTTGTGAAAGCAAAAATTTGATTATTTTTCAGCAAGACTAAAAAAAATTGAAATAGAATTTAATAACTATTTTATGAGTCAGTCGTTACTCAGGTACCGTTCTGAGTTTCGAGAGTCTTACTCTCGGAGCCCGGCCATGGGCCAGGCTCGACAAATTAGTTTAGAACAGGAGTTCCAACCAGGGGTGCACGCAACCCCACGGGATGAGAGATGGCATTTCACGGGGTGCGACAAAGAGTCCTAATGAAAACCACACTTCCATTTATTTTACCAAAATGTTTCCTAATTGCTCAATTTATATTGAGCAATTAGGAAACATGAAATTGGAAAATGTTCACCTAAACATCTGAATTTCAATCTCCGTTGTTGAAATAAAGGAGAAACTTTTTATTTTATTAATGCTTGGGAAGGGTTTTAAAATCGTCCATAAGGAGGCTTGAAATATATTATAACTCTAGTCATAGGTTACTGTACACTATCAATTTCAAGAATCTGAGCCTGGTTACGTACACTAAACGAAAATTGTAAGAATCGGATTGAGAGCCCCCGAATTATGAATGAAATAAAAACGAAAGGTTGTAGGAAGATAGCCCCAATAAAGAGGACCACCCAGGATAAGGGGTAAGAAAACCCATTGCCCGGATAACCCAGGAGGTTAGCCACCCAGGATAACCAGGAGGTTAGCCACCCATGGATAGACCCAGGGTTAGCCACCGCATACCCAGGGAGGTTAGCCACCCTAGGATAAGTCCCGGGGAAAGGGTTAGCCAGATAACCAGATAACCCAGATAAGAGGAGCGATAGCCACCCCAGGATAACCCAGGGGAGGGTTAGCCAGGTAACCCAGGAGTTAGCCCAGGATAACCCAGGGAGGGTTAGCCACCAGGATAACCCAGGGAGGGTTAGCCACCCAGGATAACCCAGGGAGGGTTAGCCAGATCCAAGGATAGACCCAGGGATGGGTTAGCACCCAGGATAACCAGGGAGGTTAGCCACTCCAGGATAACCCAGGGGAGGTAGCCACCCAGGTAACCCAGGAGGTTATAGATACGGTACCCAGGATAACCAGGAGGGTAGCCACCAGGATAACCCAGGGAGGGTAGCCACCGGAGGTAGCACTCCAGGATAACCCAGGGAGGGTTAGCCACCAGGATAACCCAGGGGGTTATCACTCCAGATAACCCAGGGAGGGTTAGCACTCAGGATAACCCAGGGAGGGTTAGCCACTAGGATAACCCAGGGAGGGTTAGCACCCAGGATAACCAGGGGTGAGGGTTAGCCACCCAGGATAACCCAGGGAGATTAGCCACCCAGGATAACCCAGGGAGGATTAGCCACCCAGGATAACCCAGGGAGGGTTAGCTGCCCAGGATAACCCAGGGAGGGTTAGCCACCAGGATAACCCAGGTGAGAGTTAGCCACCCAGGATAACCCAGGAAGTATTAGTCACAGGATAACACAGGGGGGTTAGCCATCCTGGAACCCGGGGGAGGGTTAGCCACTCAGGATAACCCAGTGGAGGGTTAGCCACTCAGGATAACCCAGGGTAGGGGTAACCACCCAGGATAACCCAGGGGAGGGTTAGCCACCGAGGATAACCCAGGGAAGGGCTAGCCACCAAGGATAACCCAGGGGAGGATAAGCCACCCAGGATAACCCAGGGGAGGATTAGCCACCCAGGATAACCCAGGGGAGGATTAACCACCCAGGATAACCCAGGGAAGGGTTAGCCACCCAGGATAACCCAGGTAAGGGTTAGCAACCCAGGATAACCCTAGAAAGTTATTGTGTCATCGAGGACTGTTTTATTTACACTGGGGTCCTTAAATCTTGTCGCCCAGGATGCCTCCCACACCAGCCGACTAACACCCAGGTACCTACTTACTGCTATGTGAACAGGAACAGCAGGTGTAAAGAAACATACCCAACATTTCCACCCGAGCCGGGGACTGAAAGACGGATACTTAGCGTGTGAGGCGAGTGCGTTGCTAACCAAGCCACAGGACACCTAAAGGCTCCCATCGGGGATGCCTAATAATAATGATAATAATAAATTAATACTTGTACTGTTAAGTTTAGATGATTAATGGATACTAAATAAGTTCTGTCATTGTGCAGTACGGTTCATTATATTGTTATGATAGCATCAATTAGTCCTGGATTGAGTAGATTAATTACTTCGTGTGTTATTTGATGCTCCAGGAGAGAATTTAGGTCAATGGGTTCGAATATTGAAACGCTGAATCACAGGTAAGAATCTTACCCACAGGAGGATGTAGAAAGCTGAGTGAACAACTTGCTAGGATTGAAAACGGTGAAAGAGGAATAGAGAAGGATTTGGAATACTGAGAGAGAATCTTATCAGGATTTAGAATGCTGAGAGAGCAACAGGAGAGGATTTAGAGTGTCGAGTGCAGCTTCTGAGCATTTGGAACACTAAGAGAAACAGAAAAAAGATTTGGATTGCAGAGAGAGAGAGCAACTTAAGATGATTTACAATGCTGAGAGCCAAACAGGAAAGTTTTTTAAATCCCTGGATACCGAAAAAATAAGATGAGAGTCCCTGGACAGCATCAGGTAAGGATTTAGTCCCCGATAAACGAAAGAGGTGGATTGAGAGTTCCAGAATAACAAGAGCTTAGGATTTACAGTGCACAAAATCAGCAGGTGAGGATTTAAGTGTCCCTGGAACAAACTTGCCTCTCGGGAAAGACCTTGAGAAGATGCAGTCAGCAATTTATTTAAGTACGTAACCTTTCGATTCCCCACAGTGACATTATCATTCAGATGATTGTACTTTCTCTTCAGGTTATTTGTAAGCTTTTCCACTAGATTCTTCCTTAGAGATCTTGATGCAGAAGGGCTCGTGATTCAAGGAAATGGATCCATTAATGGAGTGACCCCTCGCCTTGGATCATAGTGACGTGTTTGTTGCTCTGTGTCACTCGGTGACGTGTTGGTTTGTCACTCATAGTGACGTGTTGTTCTGTGTCCCTATAGTGACGTGTTGTTCTGTGTCCCTCATAGTGACATGTTACTGTGTCACTCACAGTGACGTCCTTCATTATGTCAGTGACTTGTTTCTTGTGTCACTCATGATGACATGTTTTTCTGACAGTGACGTGTTTGTGTGTCACTCAGTGACATGTTTCTCTGTTCCTCTGTCTCTCACATCCCCCCCCCCCCCAAGACTGTAGCTCTCCTTCAGGATCAGCACTTGTCTTTGATTAGAACATTTTTGAACGGCATTAATCTGTAATGGCTGATACATCTCACGAAATGGCTGATACATCTCACGAAATGGCTGATACATCTCACGAAATAGCTGATACATCTCACGAAATGGCTGATACATCTCACGAAATGGCTGATACATCTCACGAAATGGCTGATACATCTCACGAAATGGCTGATACATCTCACGAAATGACTGATACATCTCACGAAATGGCTGATACATCTCACGAAATGGCTGATACATCTCACGAAATGGCTGATACATCTCACGAAATGGCGTATACGTTCTTTTGGGTTTACGCTGTGTAGCTACAGATTTTCTTAATTCTGTTTATAACCTCTAGAATGCATCACCTGGCCGCATAGTTTACAGTAGGATTCGAGCCTGCACACACTGCATAAAAGTACGTAGTACTTCAGCCACACAGCCAGACTCCAGATAAGTATGGGCGCCTATCCTAAGCTAGACGGTCACTCCCCATACCCCGGAACACCAGGCTGGTGATAAGTTATTACATTAAATCCTGCCACATACAGTGAACTACGAAGGATATTTTGGAATGCTTAGCAATTGGCAAAGGGACAAAATTAGTTAGATACATTATCTAACAAGCCATCATCTAGCTTCGACTAGACGCACATTTCTCGGATCTGGCTATGTGCCTAAATTATTGCGTATTTTAATGCAGTGTGTGCACGTTCGAATCAGCTCTGCTGTGGACTGAGAGCGAATGTTGTGTGTGTGACATAAATAATGTGCCGAATAGGTAAAACTGCTCAGTTAGCAAAAACTCGCTTAAAATTAAGTCCTTTCCAAAATTGTCTCTTATACGTTTAAAGATATATATTTTTCATTTTTGTTAATGCAAAAATTAATAATTTTGTTCCAAAAGAACCTTAGAAAACTTATATAACCTTATTATAACAAACACAATTTAATTTATCCTAATCCAACTAAATATATTTTATATAAGTTTACAATACTTTAAAATTAAACAAACACAATGAAATAAGTATAGTATGTTTTTCGTTAGGTTCAGAATATTTTTTGAGAAATTATTGCATACACAAATTTTTGTTTGTCTTATATGACAAGAAGAGCATTGATATTAAAGGCAAAATCTCAAGTTTTACCTATTCGGCACGACATATATATAAACTATGGTATGCTACTAAGAGGCACACCTCATTGTGGCTATTCGTTAAGATACACTCCTCTCTATGTATAAACAGAAATGGACGTCTCTCGGTATATAAACACCGAGAGACGGGGGAAAGCACTAAATTCGAAAGGGTTATACAGCACCTGGCAAATGGGAGGTAATCTGACTTAATCCATGGAAAGCGTTCGTAGGTAAAATTCCTCGAGTCAAGAACCGTCCACTGTTTTGTTGTAGATTCACCGGTATAATCGCCCGACCCGGGCTTTTCCAAGAGGTGTCACGCCCTTGGCTCCCTTTCGAGGATGTGTCTCAGATTAAGGTCTGCCATGGGAGGAGGTACAAGTACCTCCTCATCTTCTGGGACCAGCTGTCCCCGGGCCTAGCCCCATTCCCCGCCCCCACGGGAATCGGAGGGAGAAGCTAGGCACCTTGGGCTGCCACAAACCCCGCCCACACTGGGCTCGAAGGGTGTGGTAGCTGCATAGCAGCAGACGATATCAGTTGGTGCAAAGGCAGCAAGCACTACGGGATCCTTTTGGAGCCACACCCCAGCATTGGGCATTAAGCCCGAGCGCTGGGAAATCTCAATAACGCCTCTTGCTGTGTGTGTTTCTGTTTCTTCGTAGAATAAATAATACGGAAGATTCCGATATGAACGTTAGTCTTTATTTTTGTCATGTTACCTATAAAAGTATACTATCTTAATGCATCTATATCAACTTTAATATTACATTAAATTAATGTAGCATTAACATAAAATATTTGGATCAAAGGATACAAAGGGAAGGCGCGTTATATTAGTTGCATGTTATTATAGCCTGGAATGTTGCATAAAATATCGTTAATGTCTGGCATTATGTTCAGATCTTGCTGAGTATGTAATAGTTTGAAGCTGTCCTTACTTCAGCCATCTAGATAATAGTTGGTAGTCCCTATTCAAGACAGAAGTAAATAGTATTAGACATAGAGCCTCGGTGTTGACTCTGAAGTCTTTTGCTATAAAGTCTTTTGCTATAAAGTCTTTTGCTATAAAGTCTTTTGCTATAAAGTCTTTTGCTATAAAGTCTTTTGCTATAAAGTCTTTTGCTATAAAGTCTTTTGCTATAAAGTCTTTTGCTATAAAGTGTTTTGCTTTAAAGTGTTTTGCTATAAAGCCTTTTGCTGTAAAGCCTTTTGCTGTAAAGCCTTTTTGCTGTAAAGCCTTTTTGCTGTAAAGCCTTTTTGCTGTAAAGCCTTTTTGCTGTAAAGCCTTTTTGCTGTAAAGCCTTTTTACTATAAAGTCTTTTGCTAAAAATTCCGCGATAATCACATTTGCCAGTTTTTGGATTAAGTCAGATAACCTCCAATTCGCCAGTCTTATTCGCCAGTCTTCTTCGCCAGTCTTCTTCACCAGTCTTCTTCGCCAGTCTTCTTCACCAGTCTTCTTCGCCAGTCTTCTTCACCAGTCTTCTTCGCCAGTCTTATTCGCCAGTCTTCTTCGCCAGTCTTCTTCACCAGTCTTCTTCGCCAGTCTTCTTCGCCAGTCTTCTTCACTAGTCTTCCAAGATAAAATCTTCTATTGGTTTTCTTTGAGATACTGACACTATCGTAATGCCAGACACATGCAGTTACTATATGGAAACTAGATAGACAACGTTTCGCTAATGCAAACTGACCTTTTCAAATCGTGCGATAATACCCACTGCATAGTCGAAACATTGTCAGTTAAGGTTTTCATGTGAATTCATAATCGTTTAGAAAAATCAGACGAATGTGTATTATATTTTGTAATACTGCAAAAAAATCCATCGATTCTGTTTAATCCCCATGGGATTAACGCCGCTCCGTAGATATATGGAATTTGAATTGAGACTTGAATACAGGTTGAAGTTCCACTCCAAAGCGATGTGAATTATATATTTAAGAGTGAAAGTAATGACGTTTCGGTCTGACTTCGATCATGAGAGACACAATAGCGAGAAAAGAAGGGAGCATAAAGGCATAAAGGGAAGGGGACGTGGCCAGGAGTAGAACGAGAGAAGTGAAGTTGTAGTTGTATAGTAGTAGTAGTTAGTAGTTTTAAAGCACACTTTCAATGCCCGAAGATTTATATTAATATTAATAATGCTATGTTTATGGGAAAGCTGGTAATCCATAATGATCATAGAGTTTCTGAAGAGCAATGCTTTACACTATAATGTATAAGCTATGTGAAGTCAAAGATATGGACTAAGAGAACGCTGTGTTCAGATATGGAGAATAAGACAAATGAACTTTATATAAGGTACAAAAGTTATCAAGTTCACTTGAACATCTATATATGAAGGATGAACCTTCAGTTAGGCGTTTAAATAAGAGAGAGGTGAATGTGTGGAGGGTGAAGCCATGACCTCACAGGAAGAACGAAAAGGCACAATACCGTGACTGGAGCAATACACAAATAACCTCCACATAGAGAGAAGCTTGATGGTTCGGTCCAAATTAAACCATTGACTAGTTACACTAATACTCGAAAATGGAGTCTGGACGCCCTCAGAGTAAAAGTTCTCAGGGTAGATGGAGTGACGTGGACTCCCGCAAAGACGGAGTCCTGGACTCCCTCAGGGTGAGGGGATGCGGGAGGGAAAGCCAAGGGCAGTAGTAGGGTTGAGGGCAGGGGTGAGGGGGCAGTGGGTGGCACACAACTGGGCGACATGGCACCGATTCATAAAAATATTTTAAAAACATTGAGTGACACCGTAAAGGTATAGACGTATGGTTCTGAGACAAAAAATATGTTTTAAAATGCGCCACTGTGAGTGGCACCCTAGGGTAGGGGGATATGTCCATCATATGTAGACGGCTCCGAAACTTCCCTTGGGAGGGCACCCCTGGAGGGACACCCTTAGAGAAAACACCACTGGGGAGGACATCCTTAGAGAAAACACCCCTGGAGGGACACCCTCAGAGAAAACACCCCTGGGGAGGACATCCTTAGAGAAAACATCCCTGAGAGACATGCCACTGAGGCATAAAAATATTCATTTAAGAAAAAACTGCAGTGAATGGCACATTACAGACGTCTGGTTCTGAAACAAAAAATATATTTATTTAAAAAAGAAACTAACAGAATAAACGCTACCCAAGCAATAAGCTTTGATAATTCTATTTTTCTGATGAGAAAGTCTCGCAGTGATTCATAATATATTAACTAGTACAGCCAACAATTAAATAAGTAGTTCATTGCGAGGTCAAACAATTCGAAACTGGAGAAACTGGGATAAACACTGTTTTAATGTTAAGTTTTTTTTAAATTCTAGGAATGAAACTTTAACTACAATAGATTTGAATTACTAAAGTTAATTCATTAATCAACAATGTATCTGAGAATGGAAGTGAGATAATCTTTATCAATTTATTATGTTAGGTTAATATTCTCGTGCTTACTGTTAAAATAACCAAGGAATTGACATACTTGAAGCCTCTTGTTATTCAGAATAAAAGTCATCCACATACCTTCTATAAAATGTCCTTTTTAGTTGAGTTATAATATCTGATAGTGACAAAGAA